>BPLR01004384.1:0-75592 GCA_021605095.1 Caerostris extrusa | reverse complement strand
ATAATTATTGCATAATAAGAAAAACAATATTAAAAATTGTTAACATGAGAGTATGATACATTAATAGCTTATAAGTGTCTGTGTGCATTAAATAATAATACATAATAACATATATAAATCAAAGGGAAATTCAAAATTTTTTTAATTTATCAGAATGAATGCTATTGTTGCTAAATTTCACATATTTCATATTCAATATTTAATCTATTTTAATTTTTTGGAAGCTTTAAAATAAATAACGAAGATAAGTTCTAATAAATGAAATTAAACTGCATATTTAAAGAAAATCCATGTTTGTGTAGAATTAAGGTAGCTTTTTTATTGACCTTTAATTAGTATTTGATCAAAGATTAGTGAAAACATTGCTTTTCTCCTCGACGCTCAAGAAATGAATCATGTCAGTTGTCAGCTATATTTTAATTAAATAACTTTAAGAACAAAAAAATAAGTTTAAAAAATAGTGATGAACATAAAAAGGAACTAGATCAACATTTGATAATATAAATCATGAAGTTAATAATCAAAATGCTTTTTGGCTGTTTTAATTATAATTCATAATTAACAAGAAAAGCAATAAAAGATAAAACATTAATGTTTAATGAAAAATAAATGACAAGTTCTTAATCATGAGTAAGCTAAAGAAATCATTTGAAGCAAATTTATAGACAGAAATATTAAATTTGAATTTTTACAATTGATTTGTAATTAATTGATTTTTCTATGCAAATAGCTAAAAGGTCCAGATTAATTACAAAAATATCTAGTACAATACCATGTAAAAACATCCGATACAAATAAAATTGATAAAAACATTGGACCATGTAAAAACATCTGCTATAAACAAGACATTATAGTTTTCCTTCAATATAGTAAATTTCATAACAGAGTGAAAATAAGCATGGAACGTAAAATTATCCATGCAACAATTAAAAATGAATAGTAACGTCAGTATTGCAAGAGCTTTTATGTGAATTGCGATCCCTTGTTTATATAGATTTGTGTACATACATATATTGAAATTTATTTACACATGTTTTTTTAAAGGAAATTAAAAAAAAAACCGTACCTTTACGCCTTCGAAAAAGTTCACCGATAAGGAAATAAAGACTGCATTCCATTTAATGAAAACATGCATGCCCCCCCATATTATCAAACTTTTCCCTCTTTATCTTATTCCGAAACATATCTCTAACCAAACATGCACGAAGAAAACATCCAAACCAATATAAATAAACTAATGAAAAGTGATATATTCGATTACGATAAAGATAATCGAAATGTAAACTAAGATGTTTTTTTAATACATCTCAACCAATAACAATATGTATTTGAAATTAAGGGTAAACATTTACGGAATATTATAAGATATAAAATTTAAACAGATGGCTTATTTTTTAACTATACGGTCCATTATACGTCTTAAAGTTACTACAATAACACATTATCAACACAAGAACGCGCACGATGTTTACGCTTATGGCTCCGCCTACCCATTCATAGAAATCCCTGTAATGTATGTTGTCCCTGTATTGTATGTACCATTCATAGAATTTTCCGAAAGTACTCAATTGAGGTTGGACACCTCAATTCTCTTACTCTGTATTTGAACTTTCTCTTTCTCATGTTCAGAGGAATATAATTCACTTATTTCAAATAATGAAACAAATTGCTTTGGCTCTGTTTTTAATTATTTAATATAAATTTAAGAATTCTCACTTTGGTTCGAAGTTAATATCGCCAGAAAGACATGACAATATGACACAAATATTAATAGACAAATAACCATATTTTATCTTAGAATTGATTGTAGATTTTTCTGGGGAAGAAATCTACTAAAATGGTAGTATAGTACACAGTTTTTACAGTATATCAACTCAGACACAATTTTCTCTAATTCACTAAATCCAAGAAGACAATTTCTTTAAATAAATGGAAGAATTTAATATATACTAAAAGTTAGCATTACGCAACGTACAGTTTAAATTGGGGTAAAAACGTTTTTATTCATTTATAAGTTAATTTTTATTTTCATGTTTATCGGCGGTACGTTATTTAAATAAAAATATCGAAAAATATATATTGCTATAAAAAATATATATATTGCTAATCGTTTTCAGCAAACCAACAATAAATATTGAAAAGAAAATTCAAAAACAGTAGTACTTGTTGTACTACTGTCTTTGAATTTTCTTTGCAATAATTAATATCAGATAGTTAAGGAAAGTGTTACATTCTGAAATGTAGAAATTTTCCATACCTAAATTTTTCATTAACTATCAATCGTAAAATTTGCAAATGACACTGCTAGATACTATAATGAAAAAAATAACACATATAAATAAATATAGTCTAAAGTGTATGCACTTTTAGCTTCATAACTGAAGGATTTCTGTTAGAAAACCGGTAAATTAACTGAACAGAAAATTCTCGTGTTTACACCAATTTTGATAACGCTATTGACAAGTTAAATCTAAAGACTGAAAATCTGTTCATTAGGTTTGCGAATAAAAATTGAGAATCTGTAGTTGCTGCCCGTGTAGTGTGAATTACAAGATATCATGAACTAATTACAATTCACTGAAATAGTAATTTCTTTATAAAGTTTGGAATAAATTTAGCTGATTTATGGACGATGAATAAAACAGTAAATTCTCCCTAAATGGAAATATTAATTCTATATATTCTCTATAGTATTTGCATACATTCTTTTCAAAGAAAATAAAGACTTCCCTCAAAACAAAATGCAATAATTAAAATTTCGCATGCAGATTCCTTCATAACAAATCGCAAATCACTCGAATTTAACGTTCAATGAGTATTAGCATCGGTCAAAGCGCACGTTTCTACTTCACAACAAGCATAGCATAAAACGTATAACAATTGTGGAGGATTGACAATTTCTCGTTATCGGCGTTTGTTGTAGTTCCTGTTCAATAATGATGTTAGACATTGTCGAAGACCTTATAGCCAATTAGACAATCTCGAACGAATTCGCATAGAACGAGATATATGGATCTGGTTGATCATACAACTATAGGCTACCATCTACATCGTACAGAGAATGCTAGCAATAGCTAAAGGAGCTCTTTACTGGAATAAAGGCTCTGGAAGACTGAGATGAACTTTTCAGTTGAAAAATTGGGATTGTGAACTGCTTCAACAAGTACTTTATTCCCCTTCCAACGCGCTAAAACTCCTTCCAAAATTCACAATACCTTCCATTATCTCACTGAGATAGCTTGATTGAGATAGCTTTACCTTCATAACGGCATTTGAGACAACTGCCTTTAACCATATAACACCAACAGAGTGGCATAGAGTGAAATCGTGGCCGATTATCATGGCTTCCAGCAGACTGCCATTGCATAGTGCTCAGAGAAGAATCTCACTTCATTCTTCACCAATTAAATATGCATAGAACATGGCAAGCGTATTATATTTGCAGGCGCATGGCATATTTGGGTGTCCCAAAGTTTCGCAGATCTGGGGTAACAACCTGACAGAATGTGTCGCAAGATAAGGTACGAACCTTTCTCATTCTTTGTATAGGTGAATACAAGCATGAATTGCCGCCAGAACACGTTTCTCCAATTGCTGATTTGAACATTTAATGTACAATTGCTAACCAATGATTTATCTTATGACCTTAAATTTTTAACCAATTTATTATCTTCATATGCATTTTTTTTTTTTTTTTTTTTTTTTTTTTTTTTTGCAAAATAGAGTAAATACAGGGAGATCCACTACCACATGCACAAACTTCTGAAAACTGGCATTTTCACAAGGATAAATCGTGATCAGATAACTATACATTTAACCTCATATGGGCAGAGAACGCCACAAATGAAAGCAACATATAAGTATTCAACAAAACGTAACAACTGAGATATTAAGAGGGTCGCAGAATGTGCTCAAAGTTTCCAAAGTTCCAAATACCAATTGCAACACAAGCTTGGCACATATACGACATGGAATCAGCGATGTTTTGAAATATTCTAGACAACTGACGGAGGAACACGGTAGCTATGCAAATACGTGCAACAAGATCTTCCACACAGTTCACTGGTGTATAGTGCATCCGATCTTTGATGTGACTCCAGAAAAAAATTCAAATATGTAAGTCGGTGATCATACAAACCAAGAAATGGGACTACTATTCTGATCCACCACTGTCATCTCTCTCAACGTCGTGACTAAAATGGACAATGCTAGCCCATGCTTCTAGCCCCATCTTGTTGAACCGTACATCCTAACGCAGTGACTGATGGTTTTGTTGATCATTCAATAGTTCAGGTAAAACTTCCTCCAAAAAAATCAAAACCAATTGCTCAAACAAACATATATATCAATTAAGGGATCTCAACTACGATGACGCTAAACTGAGCTCGTGTTTTCCAACCGCCTATACAAGCCATTTATGTGCATTGTAGCAAATCTTCCCTGATGAAATATATCTCATCTGTAAATAAGACAAAAGCCCCCTCCCAAAAAAGGGGGAGAGGGACCTATCCACCTATTGACCAAAAAGAATCCATACGTTCATAATTAGCAAGGCTGCGATACCTGTACATATAGCTTATGATATGGGGATAATTGGTTTCAGTTCAGGATCTCTCGGGCAGTGCTTTGGGAAGACTAAGTATAGGCATATTAAGAATCATCCGTATTCTGAAGCATTATCTCTCCACTTCAGGGGTCTGCATCTCTCTTTTTTCTATTTATGGCAACCTGATGCAGCAGTTTATAGCCTACTGATACCTTGCGACTGTACACTTGTACACTTTTCTGTTGCTCTGACTTAAAGGTAACAGAACTTATATTTATGTATATATAGTGTCGTCTGCATTCTGAAGCATTTTTTTTCATTTCAGGTTCATGTCACTCTTTATCAATTCATGGCACGTCTTACGAAGGTCAATTTTTCAATCAATCTCTCATGCAACCTGCAAATGTCTGTTGCTCCAGAAAAGGCTTCAGGTATATGTGTACAGTGGATATATGTATATATATATATATATATTGAACAATATCAAAGTAAATAGAAGAGCACAAAACCAGTAGTAAAAAGACTGTAGACAAGGAACTTATTAGAAGCGACATTGGCCTGTATAATAAAACAGTATTACAATATTAGCTTTATGAAGACTTTAATGTAATTCTAAATCAGTCCCATAAAAAAACGAGATACAGAGAAAAAAAAAATTTCAACACCGGAAGTGCGTATTAGCTGCAGTGACGATAAATAAACATTAATAAATGATAGTTGAAAAAACAAATATTGCAGAAGTAGATTAAAAAGAAAAGAAAATTCGCAAATACATTAATATTTGAGAATTTTCTTTTCTTTTTTTCTACTTCTGCAATATTTGTTTTTCAGCTATCATTTATTAATGTTTATTTATCGTCACTGAAGCTAATACGCACTTCCGGTGTTGAAATTTTTTGAATTTATAATATTCATATATATGTTAAGCACAATAAATATGTAACAACAGAGCTATAAAATATTAAAAATTTGCAAAAATTTCACGTGGTCTGAAGTTTGTTCCCATCAAAATAGAGATATAAAAGAAAACACGAAACCCTTTTCAGCCACATAATCCACTATACTTTTAATTTGATATTTCTCAGTTTAATCATTTTTACTTATCATTGCTAAATTCTTTTTTTTTTTAGGATTTAATTTTCTTAAATCCCTTGAACTTTTGATATTTTCCCTTGGTAATATAAGAAAGTCAGACAATAAATTTCTATACAGCCCATCTACTCTCCTACGCTGCTAATTACATGTTATAAAACATTCCCGCAGCGAGCAATAAATTTCCACTTTAAAAATTCATACACTAAATTTTAAAAGTACTCTGTTATCCAGTAACTATCGTAATGACCCTATCATTTTACTAATTACATGTTACAGAGTCTTAAAGCCGCTATAAATAAGCACATTTTTTTTTTTATTTATATCTGAATTAATTCCTGTCCTCTTTTTTTCCAGATCAGAGCTTCTTTGGTTGCGTCCTATTGAATGCCTTTCATAGATCAGCAAACCCATGGTCATGTGTCACTTGACTCAAATTTCTTTATAAGAATACCAGCTCTGTTCCTTATTGTACATATATCAGTTCTACTCTTGACTAATTTAATGGAAAAAGGAAGAAATCTGTTCCTCTAGGTTATTCGAATATGTTGCTAGATATGTTTTGGCTTGAATTCTTCCAGCGAGTAGAAAAAAGATGGATCATAATATCCTGAGGGTACGTATTTCTTCATAAAGTTAACTTCAACCATCATAACTACATTTTTTATGTTTTTTTACTGATTTTCTTGATGACTTGTTTTTCGCCCTGTATTTGTTTTTGTATCTTTTTTCTTTTTTTATTTGGTTCTGAAGTGTTCGTCCTTTACTTTTTAACATATGTATATATGTCACACTATTCAGTTTTATCGCTGCCGGATCTACTGTTTTTCTGAATTTTGTATATTTCTATTTTGATACGATTGATTTAGAGACTTAATAAGGTCAATTGTCCACTCATTTTTTGTTTTTGTGTTCTTCCATTTTATCCATGATTTTACCCTATATATATTTCTCCTCTTTTTCTCTCTCATATATGTATATATATACAAACACACACAGAGAGGTTTGATTTGTCGCTCTACGGTCATCTTGTGCAGACGAGGGCTAAACAGACCGGTACCTACAGTTTAAAGTGGATTCTGAACCACTAACAAATATCCATGCAACCGCCAGGATTCGAACCTGAAGCCTGTGATACCAATGGCCAAAAAGCTAGTTACTTTCCCACCAGGCCGCACAATAGAGAGAAGAGAAATATATATATTTTTTGTTCCAATGCAGCTGGCAAACACTTAGACAGCTTGGTCTTGAATGCCTTAAGGCAAGCGCTGCAGAGACGTTACTCACTTTGTATTACCCAGGGGGCGCGTGTAACTTGAAGATACGGACGTGGAGTAACAATGCCCCCGCAACGTTCTACGATCCTAGTAGGACCTACGGTTTAAAGTGGATTCCGTATCACTACAAACATCCATGGCACCGCCGGGACTCGGACCCGAAACCTGTGGTACCGAGCGCCAGAGCAATAGCCACTCGGCCATTTAGGCCCCTGAGAAGAGAAATATATATACGGCAAAATCATATCATCATCTCCCCCCTCTCTCTCTCTCTCTATATATATATATATAGAGAGAGAGAGAGAGAGAAGAAAATAGATAATTAGAATAGAAATAGAAAAATTAATTTTAAAAATTCGGATCAAAACTTTTGTGATTCAAAACAAGGAAAATCTTTTCAAATGTGATAATAAGTGAGATTTTAGAGCCCTACATTTCTACCTTAATATACATTATCGTGGGAAAAAGAAAATTAAATATTACTCTAAATGATGTTATAATCCTGCTTGTAGCAACAAGCAAAATCTAAATGGGAAGTTGTTGTTGATTTTTGTTCTTTTGATCTGAAGTTCATTCGTCATTAAAATGACAGATTTGTATCAAATCCAGTTCTACTCAACGCGTACTATGAGAAATACTAATACACTGCATCCAGATTTTACACCCAATTTTGAACGAACACCTGTAGAAATGATGTGTGGGAAAATTGCATTTCTCTCCACTCTTTCTAAGTCCAACGGAAGAATTTTTTTATCCTACGTAAAAAAGTTGCATTAGTTAGATGTGGGTAAATTCTACTAAAACGTGCAGGCGGCAGAATTTTCAGCCGTATAATTCAGGAAGACATTTTCTTCCGCCTTCTTTAGACGCCTTCATTCATGGAGGACAACTCATATTAATTAGACGTGAAGTTTAAGTTTAAGGTAAAGTCAAATTTTGTACTTCAATATATATATGCATATATATATATATTGCTACAGCTGCTACATTAAGTGATAAATAAACCTGAAATTACCAGAACTGTGAATATAATTCGATAAGTTGAAACGAAAGAAAACTAAGCTTATAGTGTATTAACAATTGATTTATTCAGAAAAAAAGACAAAATAAAGAAAATCCCAATTAAAGCAAATTAAAAAGCAGATATTTCAACAAAATGTTTTGTTTGAATTAGCTTATAAATCATTATTAGCATTATAGATTTATAATAAAATCAGATTTATCAAGGTCATATATGAATTCCGGCGTATTAAAAAAAGAATTTTTCCCATTTAACAACTACAGCTACCTAAAAATGTCCAGCATTGTAGCCCAATGACATAGAAAAAAATCACAAATTCTTAATTTAAAACTAATATTTAACACTTCAAATGAAAGAATTTTTCAAAAAGGCTAGCAAAAGTAAGTAAAATATGATAAATTAAGCTAGTAAGGGAAAAAAAAAACCCAGACTAATTCGGAAATCCCTTTGATAAAGAATATTAATGTAATATATTTTTTATTTTAATATGACCCCCAGTGACCCCTTTTTGTAAGTTGCCTGTATATACACACATAAACAATTCCATTGTAATTTTGAAAAACTGTGTTAGTTCAATTTACAGAGTTAACTCTCGTTCACAACAACGCGTAACGTGGCGAAGCATCAAGAGACAGATAAGAAATTTTTTTGACCAGTTTACACCAAGGCGGCTAAAATCGTTTCACTTCAAATGAAGTTCCAATTATTGCTACTAGATGGTGGTTTGGATTGCTTACTTTCGAGCATGGAAGAAGACCGCAAATCGTTTTTATCGTGTATATATACACTCAAGAGCTAAAACATTATGACCACCTTTCAATAACGAGTTGGCCCACCTTTGGCGCGCAACACAGCTTCAACCCGCCTTGGAATGGATGCCACTAGTCCTTGGTAGATGGCTGGAGACAGATTGTACCAGATGTTTAAGCAACGGTCACGCAAATCCGAGATATTGCGAATTGGTGGTCTTTGAACTCTGAGCTGCCGTCCTAGGACATCCCAAATTTGTTCTATCGGATTAAGATCCGGTGAGTTAGGCAGCCAGAACATTAACTGGAATTCAGCATCATGTTCCTGGAACCACTCCAACACAATTTTAGCCTTGTGACAAGGGGCGTTGTCCTGTTGGAACATTCCATTTCCAGCTGGAAAAATAGAGGCCATGTAAAAGTGCAACTGGTCCACAATGATGTTCAGATACCCTGTAGCATTCATGGTCTGCTCTACCACAACCACGGGTCCCAGAGACGTCCAAGAGAACGTCCCCCAAAGCATAATACCGCTACCCCCGGCCTGTGTATGACCTACTGTACATTGAGGGAGCAACTGTTCGCCTGGAAGACGGCGTATTCTAACACGGCCATCGGCGTGATGAATGACAAACCGTGATTCATCTGACCAGGTAACTCTCTCACACTGATCCATGGACCAGTCACGATGTTCCCGGGCCCAGCGCAGGCGCAGTTGGCGATGATGCTTGGTCAGCAAAGGCACACGAGTGGGACGTTTGCTGTGTAGCCCCATATCCAACAGTGTCTGCTGAACAGTGTGCTCCGATACTATTCTACTTGGCCCTGCATTGTATTGGGCTGTCAGCTGAGCCACTGTCTGGCTCCGGTTTTGCTTCACCATGCGAGACAGTCTCCGACGACCTTTTTCTTTGATAGCGTGTGGACGTCCGACACCATGTCGTCTACTGCTGGTTTCACCGTCATTCATCCACTTTGCATAAGTACTAACAACTGTAGATCGCGAACAACCCACGAGTCGTGCAGTTTCGGAAATACTTGTTCCGAGCCTTCGAGCCATTACAATCTGCCCTCTATCAAAGTCGCTTAGATCCGCAGCCTTTCCCATCACACACAAAAGTAAGTGAAAGAATGATTGTTCAGACTCTCCAGCAGCAGTTAAATACAACTTCCACCTCATCACGTGCCTTCCACGTCATCCAGGCGAGTTCATTGCAAAATGTAGGGGTGGTCATAATGTTTTGGCTCTTGAGTGTATATATAGGATCTGGCCGTTGGTACCACAAGCTTCATGTTCGAATCCTGGCGGTGGCATGGATGTTTGTCAGCAGTTCGGAATCCACATTAAACTGTAAGTACCTTATCCCAAGATGTGCACAAAATGACCGTAGAGCGACAAACCAAACCAATTAATTTTATGGCTACTTTTATAAAACTTTTACATTGAATATGAGTGCACAAAGCTTATGTAATATTTAAGAACATTAATTAATACTATTAATAATTTATACAAATTATTAATCATTTATATCAGTAATAATTTATGCAGAAATAAAAAGATTTATCATTCTTGTTAATATTGACATGGCGAATTCTATTTTCTATCAGGAATTTTTCTTCATATAATTATTTTTTATAATTTAAATCATATAAATGAGGATACTTTTGTACCTCATTTGTTAGAAATTCGTCAAAAGAGAGAGACAATTTAATTACAACGTAACAAATATAGGAAGAAGAAAAAAAGTTGCCTAGCTATCCCAAGAACAAGTCATAAGAAAAATGGCGATAAATGTATTCGATCCTTATTGGCTGATTTCAGTCACATGGCGCTTCAAGAATTTGTGAGTTAAAAATTGGCCAACTTCGAGAGATCGTTTTGGGGGTTGTACATTGAGGTTTGTGATTGGTCAACGTTTTACTCTTCATCACTATATGCCTTGATGAGAAATAGGCTTTATACTTATTAAAGTTACATATAAGGAAAAAAGATATCCATTTATATATTCTGGTTTGTTAAATTTTTCTGTGCACCTAACAATTAAGATCAGCTAATTAATCATCAATACAATTTTAATAATTATTATTTTCTAGAAATCGAAAGGAATTTGTGATTATGACAGAGTATATGAGCTTTTAACACATGCCGAATTGCTTGGTGAGATTTTTCTGGGTTTTCTTCCATACATGTAAATGTGGAGCAGTTATTTTCGCAAATCCGCAACAACAATAATATGTCTCTTAAAATTTTTGTAATGCATCTAGAAATATGGAAGAATCTATTAAATATAAAGTTGGTGGGAGAAAATAAAAAACTCTATTTGTTGAATTCAAAACTGATAAATAAACTATCTTTGATATATGACACTACTGAAGTATTTAAATTCACTATGATATTCTCGTTATAGCTTATATCAACGGTTCGTGTTATTTAGCTTACAACAATACACGGCCTTCAAACTGATTCCACGTTAACCTTGGATCAGAGATGCATAAACCGCGATTCTCCCTAATGATATATTTTACTTAAAAATTATCATTTTTTGAAAAATTCTCAAAATTTGATGAAAAATTGATTGAGAGAATATGATTCAACTTTAATTTATTTAAAAAAATAAGCATTTAAAATTTAGAAAAAAATATTATTATTATTATTATTTTTTTTATTGCTGAACAGAACATCAGATTCTTTGTGAATAAGGTGCTAATTTGGCTGTGAGTTCTTCCTATATATATATATTTTTTATCATTTCTTTATTTATTGACTAAAATTTGGCCACTGTTTCATATATATTGCCATTTTAAAATTGCTCTCAACAAAGTAAACGTAGTTGCTCTTAAATAACACATTAAGTTACTTAAGTTTGTTCGAATTTTAACATATTTGTGGAAAAACATTTTTAGGCATAAATATATAAAAAAAAAAAAATCGATAATTAAAATCCATTTGATAAATAATTTTTATGTTTGGCTTATTACAAAAATCGAACCAAATATTAAAAAATTATTAAATTAGTGTAATATCACAACCAAATATTTTATTTACTTTTTATTATACAGTATTATACATAAAGAATGTAATACATATAATAATAATAATAATAATATATATATGTGTGTGTTAAATAACTTTCGAGTTTCTGTTTTATGTGTATGTGGTCAAATTATAGTAATAACATAAGCCTGTGGTCTTCGAAGTATCTGCAACCTTGCGATTTCCAAACTTTTTCTTCACAAACCTCAAAGACGAACATAATACAAAAATTGTACTCCATATAATATGACACATAAATGAAGTGGGTGGTCAAAAATCAAATTATGAATTATTTATTTACTTTAAACAATATATATATATTTATAATAGATTAAAAAATTACATTCTTAATTAGAATTAGCTTTTTTTTCCCATAAGTCTTTATGAGTATGTGCTTTAGAGCTGATGCATTTATGATGATGAGCTCCCCAGACCTACTGAAACCCGACACAGTAAACCAGTTTTCTTATCTATGCCAATGAGAGAATCCCCCACTCACGTGATGCATGATCTTGCACTCCCAAGTGATCGTGAACCTACGTCTTTAGCGCAACCTCAAGTATCCCAATTTCCAGGTATGCATCCCAAGTATCATATATCAATATGCCATACTCCCTGGGGTAACGCGTACCCTACTTTGAAGACCACTGCTTTAAATAATTATATTTCTACATTCATAATTCTGAGGTCAGAAAATTATTCGTGACTAACTAAAACGAATTTTTATTATTCGCTTTAAATGTAGATATTATCTAATTAAAAATTATTGTATATAGGTCCAGCTACAAGATTGTTACGAACATAAAGTAAATATATCTTGGTAAAACTATTATTTGTATTCCGATTAACAACAATTGATTGAATTGAGATGCTACTATTCAGTGATGGCTATTCAGCTATACTATTCAGAGTATGGCTTCAAGTGATTCGCATGCCAAATAAACGAATTTCTGCAAAATTCTCGTGAAAAAAACGAAATCCGAAAAAAATCCTAGTGAACTAATTAAAACGAACTATTTATTATTCGCTTTAAATGTAGATAGTATCTAAATTAAAAATTATTGAATGTAGCTTCACTTACAAGATTGTTACGAATAGAAAGTAAATATATCTTGGTAAAACTATTATTTGTATTCTTATTAATAATAGTCAACTGAATTGAGATGCTACTATTCTGAGGCTTCAAGTGACTCGCATGGCACATCAACAAACTGGTACAAAATCCGAACGAAAACTCTAACTTGCACAGCACGGATAAGATTGATTGGTTTTGGTGATATATTACTTTCAAAGTGATGACCCCACTTTCGTCTGGGTACTACAATGGCGCAGACGACGGGCTGAAGGTTTAAACTGCCAGTTGACGCCACGATCCGATGGCTATGCTAGAAGTTGACTAATGATTGCTAAACTGGCCAACGTCTACGCATGCGTTTGTTTATTTGTTTATTTTCTTTCTCCCGATGTAAAATAATATCGCGCGAGCATTTTTTCAGCTGCCGAGTTCAAGGCGACTCAAAAATTAGATTAGAGAGTCTACGAGAACGTTTATTAACTGAAAGTTGATGAATTTTGTTTTTACAGAGTTAGAAAAAAATTTTTTTTTCATAATATGAGAGAAGAAAATAAAATAATACAAGCAAAGTATGCAATTATAAAGGCAATACTTTCATGAAGTGAAAGTTAAAACTATAAAATGTTAAATAACCGAAACTTGATGAAATTTTCCTTTCTCTAACATAAAATAAAAGCATTTTTTTCAAGCAGTAGCTGTTCAAGGGGTTTTAAATTAGATTAGAAGGTCTCTAAAGAAAATTTATTAAAAAAGAAAGTTGATGAATTTTGTTTTTACAGAGTTAGAAAAAAAATTAGTAGTAATATGAGAGAAGAAAATAAAAAATAAAATTATTTATGCGTAATAATTATAAAAGCAATACTTTTATGAAGTGAAAGTTAAAACTCAAAATGTTAAATAATCAAAACTTAATGAAATTTTCTTCTCTACCAATAAAAAATGAAAGCATTTTTTTCACACAGCTGAGTTCAAGGGATTTTAAATTAGATTAGAAGGTCTCGAACTTTTATTTAACGAAATTTGATGAATTTTGTTTTATAGGGATAATATATATATATATATATATATATTATCCTATAAATATATATATAATATATATATATAATATAATGATATATATAAATAATAATATATATATATATTATCCCTATATATTAAAATAATGTATGAATATATATATATATATATATATATATATATATGTATGTGTGTGTGTGTGTGTATGTATAATAGTTATAAAGGCAATACCTTTAAGAAATGAAAACAAAAATTAAAAATGCCAAATAACCAAGACAAAATGAAATTTTCATTTTTATTCTTTTTCTTCTTTTGATGTATTTTATGATTTTTAATAAAGAAAATTTAAAAAAAAAAAATAAATATATTAATAAACTTAGAAGATTGTAACGAACTAAAAGTAAAAAAATTCGGTTAGTGCTATTTTACCGTGGTTTATTCGTTCAATGTCATATAAAAATTTCATTAGACGAAAGTTAAAAAATACATGGTTTAAAGAAACGCGTTCCATGTTATATCGAAAACGAAATCTCAGAGCGTCGTGTTACATTGAAACCGTGCTGTTAAGAGACATAAAATTCACAAAAAGAAAAAAAAAAAAAAAAAAAAAAAAAGAAAAAAAAAAAAAATCAATTCCGTAACATGAATTATTACGAATGAAAACAAATTTATTCCAGTAATCACTTATGATCATTTTATTTACAGTAGCCCTCACTAGGAGGCCTGGTTGCCCCTAGTCTCTGGCTCTCAGTGCCACAGTTCTGGCAGTGTCATGGATGTTTGCAGTGGTTCGAATGCTTTAATTGTTCTCAAGCAGGAGGTGTTTTTCTTAACTTTTAATCCCTTTGTTTATCTTTTTTTCATTTATATTCATTAATTTTAAGCAACCCCATTTTGTGCTAATGTTTAAACTAAATTAAGATGTGGAGGTATTGTGGTTCTTAAAACCACCTAGGAACTCCGTAACCGGTACGCCCGTTGCCCCCGAAACTTTATTACTGCTTTGAGTGTTACTGCTGACACATCTTTCTAATAGATCATCGGCAGTTAAATTTTCGTAAATCGGCTTCAATATTTCTTTTGTTTCATCTAGAGCAGGTGGATGCTCAAAGGTTTCCAAAGTATCTTCAGCTTCACTTTTAAGCCATTTACATCAAGATTCAGGGCCTACCGGACAATATGAGTGTTGCGGATTTTCATCCGTCGAGACTTTGTGATAAAATCCGGCCCATATTATGCTTGGGGATTAAAGAAGTCCCGAGCAGCTGCATTCCTAAGAACAATAAAATCTATTCATCGGGCCCCAGCCCTTTTACCAACCTGCTAAATGGGCTGTAGAACTTAAAATATCGTCAATATCATTACAAAAATTTAACAGTATATTCGAATTATCGAATTATTTTCGAAATATCGAAAAAAAAAAAAAAAAAAATTCGATTTTTGAAAATTCTAGATTACCGCTTTTCCTTAAAAGAAAAAAAAAAAAAAAAAAAAAAACGCGATATAATGAGGGTTTATTTTATTAAATTCAAAAATAAATAAGAAAAAATGAACTTCTTACTAATATTAAAAAAGTTGAAATTTCAACAATAAAAAATACTCGAGAACTTATGAAAAAGAAAATTCTATGAAATAAATTTTCAGTAAAATTTTAATACGCGTAAGTATTATTGTTGGCCTGATGGCCAAGTGACTAGCGCACGTTGCCACAGGTTTCGGTTTCGAATCCCGACGGTGCCATGGATGTTTGAAGTGGTACGGAATCCACTTTAAACCGTAGGTCCCGGTCTAGTATGACTGTTGAACATTGGACTGACAGTCCTATTCGTAAAAAATAAAACGTCTCCTGTCTCGAAATCTGCCAGTAGGCAGACGGACCTTTGCCCATCATGGGGTTGTTGCGCCGATGAAGAAGAAGCTACTATTGTTACGATATGCAAAAGAAACAGTACTTCAAATGGTGTTTTTCCCTATTTATAATTTCTCGAAATAATGTTCCAATTGATGAACAAACAGAGTAGCTTTATTTATTTTAAAGCAACCTAATTAAGGATGAGATAGGAGCCTATTTTTAATAAAAATTCGACGATGTAGAACAGGGGGTGGCCAACCCAAATGATCCTGCATTTTGGAAATGCATCATAACTCCGCGGGCCGCATATAAAATTATATATCCCCTAATTAGATTTAGGCCCATTATAGACATTTTTTGGAGTGAAAAATTGAAACATATTGAGTTATTATTATTGTGTTTATTATTATTATTACATGTAAACATAGATAATATAATAATAATGATACTAAACGCACAACAGTGCGTATCTAGGGATGGTCACTGCGTCACTGAGGTCACTAATGCTCTTAATGTTAAGGTCATATTAGATGTTCCAAGATGCGTGCGCATCATGAGTTCGCAGAATATAATTTAATATTCTGCGAACTCATAATTGTGAACACATAAATAAAACACCAGGCAATATATGTCCTATATTCGCAAGAATATTATTTTAAAATCAAAGTTAATTTTTCTCATAATTTCGACAGTTAATTTTTGAATATATAGATGTTCAAATAATGTATTTTTTTTTTAATACATTGGCTTTCACTACTTTGTCTATTATAAAATAAATATATTTTGTAAAAGTGTGATACATTTCATGGGCTGGAAAAATGTTCAAGGCGGGCCGCGGGTTGGCCACCATTGATTTAGAACATAATAAGAAACATGTTGTTTTTGAAGTTCAAACATTTTTTTTTAAATTTAGAAAGCGTATGTATGTTAGCATAAACATCGACGTTAGCATTTAATAATTAATATACCAATTCGTTAGTAGCCAAGAGAGAAAAAATCAATTTCATTTTTTTGAAAGTCATTTAACAAAGTTAGTTTCTAAGTTTTTAAACTTATATAGAAATGTTACAATTTCTTACTTTCTTTCAATTTTTTTCGTAATAAATGTGTTCTGTGAAGAGTTCTAATTCTGATTCTAACTTTGATAATTTCGATTACCATTTCGATACAAATGAAAATGTTTTTACTGATAATGGAAGTTAAAGCTTTCGATACCGTTATCAAAAGGATTAAGGTAACAAACTGAATGTTATTTTTAATTTAATATTATTTATTATACATTTATTAAATAGATTTAAAATATTGGCAAAATAATTATCCTTTTTTTTTTTAGTATATATATTAGTATTATGACATATATTTTCTTAATACAGATAGTAAAAAGTTTTTGAACTATTTTGTTATCTTTTAAGTATTACAGAAGCGTTATCTTTTTCAAGTACAAAATACTTCAATAGAGATAAAAACTAAAATGAAGCGTGAGAAAAAATTTATTCAGTTTTATAAAAAAATTTATTATTAATATTGCCTTATAAATGTTCTTTTCACTCTTTTCTTTATATAACGTATAACATAAGATTTACGATAGATTTGTATTAAAAAATTATATTTAATTATTTTTAATTATAAATAAAAGTACTTTTTGAATAGTTTTTATTATTCATGTTTTCATATTTTTACTATTCATATTTCCTTTCTTTCTTTTTTACTATTCATATTTTCCAGTTATTTAGTTAATTTTTTTTTACAATCTTTAGTTGTAAAAACAAATTTTGAATTATTTTGTTATCTTAAGTATTACGAAGCATTATCTTTTCAAGTTCAAAATACTTCAATAGACATAAAAATAAAATGAAGCGCGAGAAAAATAATTCAGTTTTATAAAAAAAAAAAAAAATTATTAATAATTTTGCCTCATAAATGTTCTTTTTACTCTTTCTTTTTTATATAACGTATAACATAAGATTTACGATAGATTTGTATTAAAAAAAATTATATTTAATTATTTTTTAATTATAAATAAAAGTACTTTTTGAATAGTTTTTTTATTATTCATGTTTTCATATTTTTTTACTATTCATATTTTCCTTTCCCCTTTTCTTTTACTATTCACATTTTTCCAGTTATTTAGTTAATTTTTTTTTTTACAATCCAGTTATTTAGTTATTTAAGTATAATCTTTTTCAAGGTCAAAAATACTTCAATAGACATAAAAAATAAATGAAACGTGAGAAAAAATAATTGGTTTAAAAAAAATTTTCTTTTTTGTTATTTTTTATTTTCTTTTAAAAGTACTTTATGAATATTGGTAAAAAAAAATTTTCTTTAGTTCATATTTTCAAAAGTATTTTTTTACTGTTCATATTTTCATATTTTTATTCATATTATCATATTTTCTATTCATATTTTTACTATTCAAATTATGCTTTTTTTACTATTCATATTTTTATATTTTTTATCAATTTAGTTAATTTTTTATTAATAATAACTATAACTGTCCTTCTATATCATTAGATAGACATCAGTAAAACAAAATAGAAAGTTTAAAATTTTATAAACAGCATTCTACACTGAATGAGATAGCTCAATATAATTTCATGACTATCAGCTTTTAGGTTAATATACAACAATAATGATAGTAGCAAATTATATAATTTATTTTTGTTTTTCACTTCGAGCATCACTTATTAACATAATTATTCTGAATGTATAATTAATTAGGTCTCTAAAATAAGACGTTTAAAAATCAATAAATAAAACGCGAAATTTACAAAAGTGAGCAATTTAGACAGCAGCGGAGTTCACATAATGATTCAAAGTCTTGTTTTCCTCATTAAAGGTTTATACAATATCAACTTTTATTTTGCTTTCCAATGACACCAAACCATTAAAACATTGCGTTGTAAAATAACTTGCTTTTTAGAAAGAAGATGTAATGTACAAATGTAATATGAATGACGTACCAATAAAGAGCTGCTAAACCTTTTATGTAAGAATGAATGAATTAATTAAAATTGTAACAGAAAAGATAATTTAGAAAATTAAAAAAAAAAAAAAAGTTAATCATTAATAAAATTAGAGCTCTGAGTAAAATTGAATAAAAATTCTAAAAAAAATGAAACATTGAACAACTCCCTCTCAATAAAAATTGATTTGGGATAGTCTATAGAAAGAATTAAGGTTAAAATTGAAAACAATAAAGTTCACGATTGGGACCAAAAAGACACATGCCTTTAAAATAGCTACAAAATTATATTCTTTTTCAAAGAATTGAATTCAAACTGACACATTTTGCGAGAGTCAATTAGGAATATGATGGTCTGACGAAGATGAAAGTCTCAATTTATTAACAACAAAAAAGGTTTGCTAATTGATTTTTTATGGATCTATTGTTTACCCCCAATTGCTATTAACTGGACAAAATAGCAAAAATAAGAATTTAATGGGTAATTTTATTAATTAGGTACTTACCGCGCTACAACTTATGACTAGTTGGTAGATGTAGAGAAGTATTACTGATGTTATCAAGGAATACACATGAAAAAGACTTCAAAACACCGTAAAATTCTTTCTTGTAAGATCCATTCGGGCCTCTTCCAGTTTTGTGACCTCAGAGAGGCTCTTCACTCTGGTTGTATAGCCTCGCGCCAAGGGTGATTTAAACAGGTCATTATGTTATATGTCATTTCCCCCTCTCCCGCTTTTTAACACACTGGACAGAATCGAAAACGAAAATGTATATTCAAAATAATTACCATTTGAACGCCGCGCAGAAGTTCTTTGAAAAACGTGATTATTTTTAAACCAATGCATAGAAATACTATAAATAAATTATGTAGAATTCTAACTTGAATAAGAATTGTGAAATATGAAAGCGTCATATAAAAATATGACTTCTGTATGATTCTTTACCTAACCTATGGATTGACATATTTTTTGGCCTTCATTTGGAATTCATATTATGAAAATAATTACTATTTGAACGCCGCTCTTCTTTGAAAACGTAATTATTTTTAAACCAATGCATAGAATAGGTTATACAGAATTGTAACTAGAAAATGAGAATTGTGAAATATGTAACTTCTGTATGATTTTTACCTTCATTTGGAATCTCAATAATTATGAAAATAATTATTATTTGAACGAAGTTCTTTGCGTATTATTTTTTAAACCAATGCATAGAATTACTTAGATAAATTATGTAGAATTCCTTGAATTAGAATTTGAAATATGAAAGCTAATATAAAAATATGACTTTTTAAAAACTAAATTGACATATTTTTGATTTGGAATCTAAAATTATGAAAATAATTACTATTTGAACGCCGCCTTTCTTTGAAAAACGTAATTATTTTTAAACCAATGCATAGAATAGGTTATAACAGAATTGTAACTAGAAATGAGAATTGTGAAATATGTAAATCAGTAAATATAAAAATATGTACACATTTGACATATGTTTTTGCCTTCATTTGAATCTCAATGATTATGAAAAATAATTATTATTTGAGCGCCGCTATTCTTTTGAAAAACGTGATTATTTTTAAACCAATGCATAGAAATACAAGATATAAGAAAACTATGCCTAGAAATATATAAAAATATGATTTCTGTATGATTCTTACCTATGGATTGACATTTTTTTTTGCCTTCATTTGGAATCTCAATAATTATAAAAATAATTAATTTGAACGCTGCTCAAAAGTTCCTTGAAAAAATTTGATAAAAAAACTAAAATTTTGAAACTAAAATTTGTTATAAATTTTTCATTTATGAAATCATAAATTAGAGAAAAGAAGTACACATTTCCTTCAAAGAAAATTATTCAACAGAAAAACAATATAAGAAAACATGCCAGTTTTATATTTATTTAATTATATTTTTAAAAATAAAAATTGCTTTTAAAAAGAGGATGAAAATTAGGAAGGAAAACTTTTACGATCAGTTAATATTTATTTTCAGTTAACCGTATCCCTTCAGTTATTTTTTAAATATTGATAAACATTCAGATTTTTAACGTATAATTTGATTTTTTTATTTGTATTCATAAGATATATTTTTAATAAATTTTATAACACATGGAATCTGATAATAATATTTAAGTCAAAATTAATTACACTTTACCTAATTTTATAAGCTTACTAAATTCGCATAAAAGGAGAATTGTAACTTATGAATAAAATTCACGATTTATTATTTTATGAGAAGAAAAGTTCAAGACTTAAATTTTACCATGGAAATAAATTGCTTCCTTTTCAAAACGCTAATTTTGAAAACAAGTTACGAAACAAACATTAAAACGCAACTGGAATCAGATCACAAATTAATGCAATCATTATTATAGTTGGGCATGTAAGTGATTTCTCAACTTGTAAACGAAACTGTCATTTTTCACCCTGCTTAGCATTAAAAAAATCGACATATAATAAAGCATTGTGTCATTTCTTAGACATCCTAATGCTATCCCAAGGACAACGTTATTTATTTATTTATTTTAAGATTCATTTCAAGGTTTCAAGGACATAATTTTCGATTTCTTTTAAGCAGCACCTTTAATTATGTGTGCTTCTAGCTTGTCTAGTGTGGGCGTTGTTTTGTCTGGGATTTATCAATGATAGAAATTTAGGTGTGGTTAATATAATTGCACTACGGTATTAATATAAAATTTAAAACGTAATCACGATCATAACAAGGACCTGTTAACTGTACATGGGAGCCAGAGCAGTGTTATGTGAAGGCGTACTTTTTAACCTAAATAATTTTATAAATAATTTTTATTTAATTAAAAATCTCTTTTAGAATAATATTTATTATTAATGTTTTTTTTAATTTCAAAACAAAACGAGGAATAAAAAAACCTAATAAATGAACATTAATTTTATTTTCTTTAATGCAATCATTTAATAATACGATGCGTAAAATATAAACATGCGTTATAATTTACGCATGTTATATAATCGTTATAATAACGCATGTTTAATGCGTTGTATATGTTAATATCGTTATGTTAGCAAGTTATTATCGTTATGTTAATATTGTTATATGCGTTATATTAACATATAATATAACGCATATAACGATGATAATATTATATTATTGTCGTTATATTATTCTAATAGTAACATGCGTTATATTATTATCATTATAATAACAAGTGTTAAAATATAAGCATACTGTATGCTATTATTAGAACAATAATAAAAATAAAAAATGAATCTAAAAACATAAATATACTTGTGTTTTAATTAATTTATTAATTTATAAATTCATTAATTAATTTGTCTGAAATAATTTCAATGACGTATTACATGAAATTCAGTGTGGGCCTCTGAGATGAAGGGCTCAGGTGAGTTTAAGATGCTTCCAGGCCGTAAATAATTCTCATGTTGTTGAAAAGAGTATACTGCAATTAAAACTTCATGTTAATCAAATGTTAATTTCGGCTGAGTATGCAAATTCTTTATATCCTTTTTCGTATCACTTAATTTAGTTCAGTCTTAAAAAAAATAAAGAAAGTAAAAACTTTAATTTATTTATAAATCGTATATACGAGCATTAGTATTTCAAAACTGAAACACAAATTTCAAAATCGTGACAAAATAAGAAGAAAATTATTTTTATACATATTTTAAACATTAAAATTTCATGTTACAACTAGCTAATTTAAATTGAAAGAAACTAGAAAAAGGTAGAACCTAAATAATCACTACAGCAATATAATTAATGTCTGAAAGTTGAAATTGAGATTATATAATTGCTTATATGTATATATATATATATCATATGATATAATTGCTTATATATATATATATATATATATATATATATATATATATATATATATATATATATATATATCATATGATATAATTGCTTATATCATACGATACAACAGTATTTTTTTTTCTTTATTTTCTGAAAAATTTTCCTTTAATAGTAGCCTTTAAGATCTATGAAGATGCTCTACTTTAAATATGAAAATACAAAATTTTAAATCAGAAGTATTGTAATAATTAAAGCATTTATATTTTATACGGCAAATATGACCTGAATCACGTGAAGTTTGTTTAAAAGAAAGAAATAAGAATAAATCATTGACAAAAAACAAACCTGTTTTGGGTTCACTTTTTCACTTTAAGACAGCGAATGCTTCCAGTAAAAACTAGTAGTTAAACGAAAGCAAAGTGGACCAACTACCGAATGAATGTATCTGGTATTTAAATCAGTAAATGCAGCAATATATTTACTGTATTTCAAGATTAGTCCAACGAACTTCACGAACACCCACTCCTCGTTTCTGACTTCCCACTTGGCAACCTGTTCAAGGATGAATGTAGGAGGAGCTCAGAAACGAGGGATATGGGGGGAAGCAGGTGAAAAAGAAAATAAAAGGAGAATATACAACCGACAACCCTTGATCTTTATTTAGGAGATCGGGGTCACAAGACAGCATTGTAAATAGTTAGTGGTCAGATTGACCTAATGTTGTTGCCCATCTTAAATCTATTGGTTTATGCAGTATCTTCTCATAACAATGGAAGTTGATCATTTTTCTGACGGCAATAAATAAATGAGTGCATAAAGAAGAAATGTTTCTTTAGCAGATTGTGAATTAAACAGGGGCCTGATGGCCGAATGGGCTAGCGCTCTGGCGTACGGTACCACAGGTATCGGGTTCAAATCCCGGCTTTGCCCATGGGTGTTGTAGAGGTTCGGAATCCACTTGAAGCCGTAGGTCCCGGTCCTAATAGGATCGTAGAGCGCTGCGGGGATTGTTACTCCGCGTCCGTGGCTACCATCAAGTTACACGCGCCCCCTGGGTAATGCAAAGTGAGCAACATCGGCGCAGCCCTTATGGCGAAAGATCACGGTCTATTTGCCAGCTGCATTAGAAAAAAAATAATAACTGTGAATTAAACACGTTGAAATAACAATCATGTATCTTTAACACTCGGTGAAAATACATGATTTCTGATACATGATACTCTATTTAATTTCTTTTATTTCTTTTCACATGATTATTTACCAATGTGCCTCTAGTAGTATACTTTTGTAGAGTATTGGAAAAGCCCCATCATTTTAAAGTATTAGTTTCTCGGAAACTATGAGGGGTAGAAATACCATTTTTTTTATGCGTTCTAGAATCTTCTGTAAAGTATTTTAACACTGTATTTTTCCCTAACTTAAGAATTGTAATTTAATAAAAAATAAAAAAAAATTAACTGAAGGGGACTTACATTCATCTACATTTATTTAATCAAAAAAAGTTTTTGCTTCTCAATAAATGACAAAATGCTCAAGTTAGATTTGTTTTTATAAGTGCATTATATAAATTTTGAGGTGCAGATAAAGGACACAAAACTTAAGAAAACGTGCTCTGAGAAAAACGGGTTTGAAGATTGTACATGCACTTCTATAAAGACACTTAAACGACATTTTTTGGTAAAATCTGATTTATATGACGGAATATCTACTTCCACCTCATTAAAAGTGTCTTCAGGTTTTTTCCTTTTGGGCACTTTATTTCTTTGTTTCTGTGTTTTGTAGTATCCTGACAGTTTTATCGATTACGTTCTTAGTTAAGGAATTTTAGTATTTTAGATAGTGGAAGTGATTGATTCCCACTTTCTTATATTTCCATTTTTTATATTTTTAATCTTATTTCTTGTATTACCAAAAACAACATCAAATAACCAAAATCCATCACCTCGAAATTGATGGCTGTATAACTAGTTTTTATGCATACAAGCTTTCAAATAACGTAATTAACAAATTCATCCGAGTTTGGGTAAGAAGAAAACTTCTTTCTAATAATTGCAGATTTGTTAGATCTCTAAAGGTGGGATTAATTATCTCTAACATAGAAAAAGCAATAGATATTTGCTTGCTGTTGTTATAAATTTCTCCTTTAGTAAATACACGTTAAAATGTACGTTACATTTCATCCCTTACTTACATCTTTAAATGCCATATCAGCCGTTAAATACATTGGACAAATACATAGAATTTTCACACATCTGCTTCATCAATTAATGAACTTCGAGTTATGTTCTTTAGAAAAATGGTAAAAAGCTGTATTATTTCATTCAGTTGTGATAATAATCGATATTTACAGAAGTCGATTTTGATTTATCCAGTTACCATTTTGATATGATTGAATCGATTTCCACAGTACCAATTTATATTCATCATAAATTTCTCCTTTAGCAAATGCACTTTAAAATGTACGGTATCTTTCGTCCCTTACTTACACCTTTAAATGTCACATCAATTGTTAAATGCATCGGGAAAATACACAGAATTTTCAGATGTCTACATCTTCAATTAATTAACTTCGAGAAATGATCTATGGAAAGATGGTATTCTTGTATTATTTCCTTCGGTAAATAAAAAATTGATACTTAAGTCGATTTTGCTGTATACATTTTATACCCTTTTGATACGATTTAATCGATTTTTTACAATACCAATTTATCTTCATCGATATTTCTTACAAAAGACACATTTTCAGTTAATGAATGCAATTTTCATTTAAGGGAAGCAATATTCTCTTTATATTATAAAATACGGTTAGAAAATTGTTCAAGTTAAAATTTTTATCTATTATGGGGTAGGATGAATATTCTTAACAGGGCAACAAATACAGTTAAGATTAATGTTTTATTTAATGTTATTAACTATCACGATGATATTATAGTAATAAATCATATTTATTGACCTTTTAATTTAATTGTTATTTATTGAGAAAATTAATTAAAAATATATAAAAAAAAAAGTCTTTCCTTTGCCCAAAAGGATGTAGAATTTATTGGATATTAAAAAAAAAAAAAAAAAAAAAAAAAACTGATTGCACGAGTTAAATAAGTTATCAATTATCAATTAGATAACGAAACAGCTAAGAAGATTATAAGATTATTTAGATTATACAGAAACTATTAACAAGTATAAGAACTAATTTTTACAGTGGGAAAAAGAAGGCATAAAAAAGACATTCCTTAATGTTTTAAAATTTGTGAAATTAATTGGGTAAAAAGTGAGTGTTTTTAAAACACTCCTTTTATTTTTTTAAATTAAATTAGTTGGAAAAGGTTTTTAATGAAAAATATTATTACTTATTTTATGAATAATTCTGCATTTTGAGTTATTTTTAATTCAGAAATTTAATTTAAATGTAATTTATTCCAAGAGAAAAAAAATGAAGGTGGTGAGCGCGGAGTGAATTAGAAGAAATACCAGGCAGAACGA
Source organism: Caerostris extrusa (assembly GCA_021605095.1). Taxonomy (NCBI): domain Eukaryota; kingdom Metazoa; phylum Arthropoda; class Arachnida; order Araneae; family Araneidae; genus Caerostris; species Caerostris extrusa. The sequence goes on along the minus strand of BPLR01004384.1, from coordinate 49,684 downwards.
GAATGACAAAACTGCTACTTTCGTTTTTCAGTTTTCTTTTTTTTTTTCAATAAAGAAAGTTTTGTTTACATTGATTATATGATAAAACAGAAACTTTATATTAACTGGTAGATAATTTAAACTAAAAATTTTTTTTTTCAGTATGTGAGTAGGATCTGGTTTTGAAAGGGTCTTGCTATTAACCCGTAACAGGGGACGCGCTGTCTCATAAACCTCCCAACATATTCCTCCCCTCACCTCTGTTACCTGCTTAGTGCAATTGAATAGATTTTCCCTCTAGATTCCTGTTTTGTGCCCTTGAACATAACCCCAAGTTACACATTGTATTGGCAAGTGCATTCGGTAAAAATTCCATCCATTCTTTAACAGCGGGTGAGACCTCACCTCCCTTTCAGTGTTACAATGATGTTAAGTACGGGGGATCATCTGATCCTCGTCATGCGGAAAAAGCTGTAAAAGATTCTAGATGAAGTTGGAATTTATGTTAGTGGAGAAAAATGACTATGAAAAGATTTGTCTGTGAAAGTTCACTCAATAGACTCTGAAATTTCTTCAAACGACAATGATTTCTCTGATCAGAAGCAGCTAGTAATTCTGCAAAATACTATTATGAAAAAAATCGTTTCAAATGGTCATCCGTCAGAAGCAAATCGATACGTTAAAACTCCAGCTCACAACATATTAATACTTTAAGACCTCATGGAAAAAATTGAGGATTCAAATCAAAAAATGTATAGGAACTACTTTTTTTTACTGATCAACTTTTTCAAATAATTGTGAAATGGATGAATTTAAAAGGATTGATAGAAAGAGAAAAATAATTCTCCTCAATTAAAAAAAGGTGAAATAGACATCCCCAGCATTAGTAAACTGAGAGTACTTTTGGATTTTCTCATATATATTACTACTGTGTCCAAAAGTAAGACCAATTTTCAATTTAAAATTCCCGGGGCTTATGGATTTCAATTTTTTTCTTTTTTTTTAGTTGCTGGCACTGTCCTTGGCATCTGTGTGAAATGACGTCAAAAAATATTCATTAGCGTTTGAGTTACGTTTGACTTTGTGAGACGCTAAAACTGATTCCGGCGATTTTGAAATATCTGAATTAATTGAGCAAAAAGAGCTTGCATTAAATTTTGTTTGCGGAAACGTATAGAATATTGCAGAAAGCATTCGGTGAGCATTTCTATATCGGAAAGAAATGTTTAGAAGTGGTATAAACAGTTCAAAGATAGGCAGAAAAGCGTTGAAGACGAACAGCCCTCTGGTCGACCATCAACCTCAACCGACGAAGCTCACGTCCAAAAAATTAAATATTTGGTGCATGAAAACCGTTGATTTACAATTAGAGACCTTGCTGATGATGTTGGAATTTCAAAAGGATAGGTCAATTCCATTTTGGGCCTTAAATGCGTCAAATCTCAATTGGTACCGAAAACACTGAATGCGCCAGCTCACACTGCATTGATTCTTCGTGACTTTTTCACCAAAAATGAAACCCATATCGTTCCACAACCACCGTATACAGACCGTGCGACTTCTGTCTATTCCCTAAACTCAAAAGACCACTCCGGGGACACCGTTTTGGCAGTAAACATTATGATTTGATTTGGAAACTTTCAGATATTGTAAGTATCACAAAATGGATACAGAATAGAAAATGAGATATATTCATTGCTCGTATCATCAGCAGAATGATCGTTACTTCCCCCTGTTAAATAGATTCTACTTAGATTACAATCTTTTCTGTAACAGATGTAATGAAGCAAATGACCTTTTACAAATTCTTTTAAGATGCAGAAAATATTCCACCTCCAGGTTACATCTATGGCAAAATTTGTATATCGACGAAAATAATATCACATTCAAAGCTTTTTATCCAAAATTCTTGATTGCAAAAAAATCTGATTTTATTTCTCCAATCTCTTAAACATTTTGATATTTATTAGCTGCATTCTCTCGGCACTCAGGGGATAATCCCCGTTTTTGTTCACACCAATTTCCTCACTCTGTGGAAAATAGATCTTGCATCCTTTTTAGTGACAAATTAAATAGGGAAAATGAACTGTTCCTATATAGTGATTAGGGGATTATAGTCCTTGTTGCTTCGCCTCCCCATATACCCCTTCGATTCATAAAGTCATAAAGGGCTTGTTGTGAATGAGGCTTTAAATTACTGTTTCCTAAAGTGGGAGATATCGCCTCTAGGGGCAGTGGAACGATTAAGGATGGGCTAAAATATCTTAAGGTGCATTTGGTAGGAGAGGTACGTTTATAAAAAATAAGGGAGGTGAAAACAAAGAAATAACAGAAAATAGAAAAACAAAGATTTTTTTAATGAAAACTTATTCCTACATCTTTAGCCCGATTGCAACATTATATCTCAGGAAAATACGCAAAATTCAAGTTATAACCAATCAGTGATAAGTTCGTTGACAGTTCTAAACAAGCAAGTACTGTTAGACGAGCGTGTTGTGCATCCGTTGAGTCAAGCTTACATTAGCAGAATATGTGCGTGTAATGACTTGTTGAGAATACGATGCTACCTAGTGTTTATCCTGGATTATGGGCTGTAATACAAAAGTTTTTAATTACATTTCCTTAATCATATTTACTGGAAAGTGGTTTAATTGCTGCGAAAATATAAAGAAAGAAGATAAGAAAGCAAACATTTTTTTTTTAATGAAAACTATTCGTTCATCTTTCCCCTGATTGCAACACATTATTTCCTAGGAAAATACTCAAAATGCAAGTTATAACCAATCAGTGATTAAGTTCGTCGACAGGTCTAAACAAGCAAGTACTGGTAGATGAGCGTGTTGCGTATAATCATTGAGTCAAGCTTACATTAGCAAGAATACGTGAATGACTTGTTGAGAATACGATAGTACCTAGTGTTTATCCTGGATTATGGGCTGTAATGCAAAAGTTTTTAATTGCATTTCCTTCATCATGTTTACTGGAATGTGGTTTTAATGTGGTATCAAATTTGTTTAAATAAATTTTATAATTTCTAGAAAATTTTAAAGTGATTTATTTACAGTATCTTTAATTACTATGTTTTAAGACTAGATAGATATATAGATACATAAAAGAACACAAATCAAACACATTATATCTTTTCTATTTATTCGCTTAAAGAGGTAGATTTCCAGTGGGCATTGAATAATTTTCTTCTGAAAGGACTTCTGAAAGGGTTGGACAAATAAGTTTACGAACCACTGATTTAAATGAAAGAAGACATTTAAAAAAATGTGTGTTATAGGGATAGGAGTTAATGTCTAATGAATAATATTTCATCAGAATGGAGTTGATACATATACTGAAATAGATAAAGACTTAAGTAATAATGACACCATGTTTAATTCGTTCAAATGTTTTCTCTACGTTTCTTTTAATTACTCATACTTAACGATTAAGGTTTAAGATATTTCTCGATTTTATACAGGAATGTTTTTTCCTTTATAACTTGTAAGTCATTGCTATTTCTTTACGCTGTATCATAAACATATAACTTCATAAGTAAAACAAGGATTTTTAATTTCATTTGTAATCCTTTCTCTTCTTTATTAATTTTGAATCTGTAATTCAAAAATATAGAATTAACTTGCATAATTGTATTTAAGTTTACTGTGAATCTTACCACCATCCAGAGAATTTTCATGTGAAAATTATGCAACAATTTGAATTCCACATCATTCCAATATAATAAATTCTACATCAATTAAATTAAAAGATTACAATATTAGTACACCCTTTGTCATGTGTTGTATTTTTATTTATTTTTTCTATTTGCATTTGTTATTGAACAGATCAGGAGCCTGATGGCCGAGTGACTAGCGCACTCGGCCATCAGGCTCCTAAGTAGTAAATGCACTCATGTCCATAAATTAAGGATAATTCAGAATCACACACAGAAATTGAACTCTAAAATAAAAATTTCACCTATAGAATTATCACACACATCTTGAAGAAGAATATGCAAATTACAGGAAACCACCAGATGGCGCGGATAGTACGTCACAATGACGAGTGTAAGACAGGGGTATATAAGGAATGGTGGCAAAGAAGTAAAATTGTTCACAAGCGCTTTAAAGCCTTTCAGTGCAATAACCGCATAGTTATGGCACAAAAGGAAGGAAGCATTTGGATGATTTTCACGTGGTAGATTTATCGGACGACTGGAATGTGGACGTACCCAGCTGGATGTATCCGAGGAACTTGGAATCGCCCAGAGTGTCATCTCCAGGCTTTGGCAACGATTCCAAGATGATGGTAATGAAAGTAAATGTTACAGCACAGGTCGCCCCCCGAGTTACAACGCCGAATGAGGACCGGTATTTAGCAGTTACCGCCAAAAGAAACAGACGGAGCACAGCCTCAGACCTGTCTCGTCAGCTCTCTTCAGCTACCGATACGACAGTTTCAAGGCAGACCGTGTACAGACGCTTAGGGCACATTGGTCTATATGCTCGTAGTCCTGTCAGATGTGTTCCATTAACCGCAACTCACTGTCGCCTGCGATTAACCTGGAGTAGAGAGCATGCATTGTGAACACCGCAACAGTGGTTTGGTGTGATGTTTTCCGACGAGTCCAGGTTTAGTTTGCAGTCTGATTCTCGCCGGACTTTCATATGGAGAGTGCCAGGTACCCGTTACCACCACGAGAACACCATTGAACGACACCGTTACGGTGGTGCAGGATGGCTCATTTGGGGAGGAATTATTCTTGGTTCCAGAACTGACCTGTATGTTCAGAGTGTAACGATTACAGGCCACATCTATCGGGATGTCATTCTGGAACAACATGTACGTTTGCTTCGGGGGCGCCATGGGTGCTGAATTTCTGTTTATGGATGACAACGCCCGCCCTCAACGTGCAAACATTGTAGACGAATGCCTTCAATTGGAGGACATCACCCGTATGGATTGGCCAGCATACTCACCGGACTTGAATCAATAGAGCATGTGTGGGATATGCTTGGCCGACGAATTGCAGCCCGTCAACCTCCTCCCCACCTGTCAACCGGAACTTCGGAGGGCATTGCTTGATGAATGGTGTAATATTCCCCAAGATCAGATTGATAATTTGATACTCAGCATGCCTAGGCGTTGTAAGGCCTGTATTGCATCGTCCGGGAGACATACTCCATATTAACCATCATACTAGCCATGTTATACTGTTTTTTGTAAATAGGTCCTTTTTTGAAATTTGCTCCAGGGAGTAAAAAATCGCAATTTTTATTAATTATGTCAAACATATAGCATCTTTTTTTGCTCTTTACCTTTTTTTTGTTTAATAAATAGACTTTACAAATAAGTCAAATTTGTTTTTGCTTCTGTCTCTTTCTTTGCCTGAACTTCATTATCCTTAATTTATGGACATGAGTGTAGATGATCGCTATGTATTTCTACGAATTACTGTTATAAATCATATTTCCTAAAATCATATTTACCCATACATTTTTCTGGATTACTTCCATTCTAATTCAATTTCAATAAATTACCCAATTTAAGTAATAAAGGCAATATCAACAAATTTTAAAAAGATGGAACTATAATGTTACACAGGAATTAATAATGCAATGGTTCTTAAAATTAAAAAATATGAATGAATTATATTCAGCGATAATTATATAAACGTAATTTTGAAAAAATTAATAGAAACAATTGACTTAATTACTACAAATAACTGTATCTTTTATACTAAAATATTTTCCAGATTGTTGAATAATCCGTTATTTTTCCGTAATAATATTAATTTTGATGTTGAATATCGTATATATCAAAAAATAATATTATAACGTAATTTTATTGATTATAATCTATGTGTTTATTGATTATTCATTTTGAGAACAATATTTTGCAAATACATGAAATGAAGTAATTTTTTTTTTTGTACTGGGTATAAAAAAAAAGAACATAATTTATTTTTATGTAACAAAAATAGTTTAAAAAAGTAGTGTTTTTTTTTCACCTGCTGTATTTATATGTACAGCAAATGGAAAAAAAAAAAATGCTTTTATATATATAAAAAATAATTTATATTTATGTATATGTATTCTGTACATATAAAGAGAAATTCTAACATTTTGGGATTAAATATTGTAAATTATTAAAAATATGACATGGATATACTGAAATGTTTTACCTATTGAAATGAAAAGTCAAAAAGTCTGGGAAAGATTTCAAGTGGTTTTCTTAAGTCTCAATTTAATTTGGAGACGTTGGACCTCACAGCAACTACAGCAGACGTATACTAAATAAAATTCTTATGTGGCGTTAACTTTCAAAATCCTTATCAGAATTAAATGTAAATAAACAGTTTACTTAATCTGTAGGGTCTACATAATCTCTTGGCTCTGGGTAGTTCAAGACCTCACAACAACAACAACGGACGTATATCAAGTGTGAAATTCTTATGTGGTGTCAAGCCTTATTACTCTTTTTTGATGAGAATTAGATATATATGAATAGTATACTTAATTTGTGTATAGTGTCCGTATAAATTATATTTGTAATACAATTAAGGTAAAACTCATAAATAAAGTTTAAATATTATAAACATTTATGACGAAAAATTAAGGCTTCCTATAGAAGAAAAGAAGTTCTTATTGTAGTAATCTTTTCACTCTGAAAACTTTTAGAGAAATTAAAAAAAAATATTTATATTCAAATGATTTGTAGTTTAAGTTACACTTGCATGTCCACACTAACTAACTGATCATTATATTTACTATTTTTTGTTTTAAGAACATTTATTTATATTGTCATTAGTATTCATATTTATTTTCATCAATATATAGTAGATGGAAATAAAAACAATAATCTACCTAATTTTGAAGAGGAAATATTTTGTCGGATTAAATAATTTTCCACCTGAGGCGAATTTTGCTGCATTCAAAAATACAACTATTTAAAAAAGTTCTCGTTTCTGTATTTCCATTCAATTAATATAATGAAGAATTAAATTTATTTATATGTTTATTTGCACCAAAAATACCATTAAGCAACAAGTTTTTGTTATCAACCACAACTAATTCATAATTGAATGAATTAGAATTTCATTTGTGAATGAATCATTCATTTGTGAATGAATTTTTTTCACTCAGATAAGAAAATTACATAAGCTTGATATTTTTTCTTATTTATCTTACCCTCCAGTTTATTGCTGAAATCATAGCGGAATTCCTTGTGTGTCAATAATCCAAAAAGGCTGTCAATGCGCAAAAATCATTAAAATTATTTCCATCATAAGAGAAGATTTCTAGTGCAGCATAATTTTCAATGTTGCGAATTCCTGCAACACTTAATATATTAATCCAAAGGAGCTATACGGGATATGGAAGTCTACAGTAATTTATTGTTTGAATAAATTTTTCTCTCAGATAAGAACATTACATATACTTGACATTTTTGTTTATTTAATTATCTTGGCCACCAGTTTATTGCTGAAATCATAGCGGAAATCCTAATGTGCTAATCCTAATGTGCTAATGTGCAAAAATGCAGTCAATACCCAAAAATCATTTGAATTATTCTCACCATAAAAGACATTTTCTAGTAAACCATGATTTTCAAACATCTGAATTCCTGCAACCAGTAACATATCAAACCACAGGAATTACATGGGATATGAGAGTCTACAGTAATTCACGGGAATCTGTAATAACGCAGTTTAGGTTTCTACAATAACGAAGATTACACGGAAATCTACTGTAATTCACTTTATGAATGAATTTTTTTCTCTCAGATAAGAAAATTACATAAACTTGACATTTTTGCTTATTTATCTTACCCTCCAGTTTCTTCCTGAAATCATAGCTTGAGGAAAGGAAGCAATGTTCTCTAGTATTGATAGACGGAGAACAAATAAACAAAATCCGATAATGTCTCTTAATCTTTCTTCATGCTTAGCCTTTATCTTGACAGTATCGACTTATACAGTCATGACCATTGAACTCATTATACACTAGAAAACACTTTCTACCTACCACATAAGAAGTGATAACAAGTCCATTACAAGTGGGAAAAACCATAAAAGGAGACAGCTCATTTAATAAAGCGCCAAGTTTCAATCATCACAATAAATGATTCTGGATTGAATCTGTGAAAAATACTTAATCATTTAACATATAATTATACATTTATATGCCAAATTTAGTCAACATATTGGGAGATAAAGGATAATTTATAACGGTTTAAACTATAATTTGTTAATTATGGTATACATAAAATTTATATATATCATAATTAATAAATTATAGCACGGTGTATATAAAATAACAAATACTTTCATTTACAGTAGAAAACACTTTCTACTTACCACAAAAGATTTGATAACAAGCCCATTACAAGTGGGAAAGACCATAAAAAGGGTCCGCTCATTTAAAAGTTCTAAGTTAAATCATAACAATAAAAGTTTTGAATAGAATTTATGAAAATTTTTACGCATACTTTTTAACTTAGCTAATATATAGAGAGATAAAGGATAATGTATAACTGTTTAAACTAACACACGAATTTATTAATGATATATATATATATATAATAACAAACACTTCATTGACAGTAGAAAACACTTTCTACTTAGTACCAGCAAAAGATTTGATAACAAGTCCATTACAAGTGGGAAAAACCATAAAAGGAGACAGCTCATTTAATAAAGCGCCAAGTTTCAATCATCACAATAAATGATTCAAGATTGAATTTGTGAAAATACTTAATCATTTAACATATAATTATACATTTATATGCCAAATTTAGTCAACATATTGGGAGATAAAGGATAATTTGTAATGGTTTAAACTATAATTTGTTAATTATGGTATACATAAAATTTATATATATCATAATTAATAAATTATAGCACACGAATTTATTAATTATGGTGTATATAAAATAACAAATACTTCATTTACAGTAGAAAACACTTTCTACTTACCACAAAAGATTTGATAACAAGCCCATTACAAGTGGGAAAAAAGACCATAAAAAGGAGACAGCTCATTTATCACAATAAAAGTTTCAATAGAATTTATGAAAATTTTTACCAAGTTTAAATCATATATAGAGAGATAAAGGATAATGTATAACTGTTTAAACTAACACACGAATTTATTAATGATATATATATATATAATAACAAACACTTCATTGAAGTAATTTATGAAAACACTTTCTTATTAGTACCAAATGCTTAATTATTCCATTAATATACCATTTCATTTAATAAACTTAAATCATCACAATAAATGATTCAGAATTGAATTTATGAAAATTTTTGCGGATAATTGTTAAATGCTTAATTATTTAATATACATTTGTATATCAAACTTAGGGATAATATATAGCAGTTTAGCACACTAATTTATTAATTATAATGTATAAAATAACAAATACTTGATTTACATTAGAAAACACTTTTACTTACCACAAAAGATTTAATAACAGTTCATTACAAGTGGAGAAAACCATAAAAGGAGACAGCTCATTTAATAAAGTTCCAAGTTTAAACCATCCCAATAAATGATTCAGAATTGAATTTATGAAAACTTTTACGCATAATTTTAAGTACTTAATCATTAAATATGTAATTATATATTTATATGCCAAACTTAGCCAATATACAGAGAGATAAAGGACGACATATAACAGTTTAAACTAGCACACGAATTTATTGATTATGATACATATAAAACAAGAAATACTTCATTTATAGCTTTCTACCTATCACAAAAATTTTGATAAAAGTCCATTACAAGTGGGAAAAGCCATAAAATGAGACAGCTTATTTAAAAAAAGGGCAAAGTTTAAATCATCACAATAAATGATTATGAATAGAATTTATGAAAATTTTTACGCATAATTGTTAACTTAGCTAATATATATAGATAGAAAGGATAATGTATAACAATTTAAACTAGCACACGAATTTATTAATTATGATATATATAAAATAACAAATACTTCATTATATACTAGAGAACCCTTTCTACCCACCACAAAAGACTTGATAACAAATCTATGGCAAGTGGGAAAAACCATAAAAGGAGACGGCTCATTTAAAAGTGCCAAGTGTAAATCATCACAATAAATGATTCAGAATTAAATCTATGAAAATGTTTACGCATAATTTTTAAATACTTAATCATGTAATATGCCAAACTTAGCTAATATATAGAGATAAAAGGATTTTATATAACAGTTTAAACTTATATAATAATAAGTTATAATTCTTAACACAAGAATTTAGTAATTAGGATATATATAAAATAATAAATACTTCATTTATAGTAGAAAATACTTTCTGAATACCACAAAAGATTTGATAAAAGTCCATTACAAGTGAGAAAAACCATAAAAGGAGACAGCTCATTTAATAAAATTTCAAGATTAAATCATCACAATAAATGATTCAGATTTGAATTAATGAAATTTTTACGCATAATTTTTAAGTACTTAATCATTTAATATATGATTTTATATTTATATGCCAAACTTAGCCAATACATAAGAGATAAACGATAATAAATAACAGTTAAACTAGCACACTAATTTATTAATTATGATATAAATAAAATAACAAATACTTCATTTACAGAAAAAAAAAAAAAAAATACTACAAAAGATTTGATAACAAATCCATTACAAGTGGGAAAAACCATCAAAGGAGACAGCTCATTTAATAAAGTTACAAGTTTAAATCATTAAAATAAATTATATAACATTGAATTCATGAAAATTTGTATTCATAATTTTTAACTTAGCTAATATATAGAGAGATAAAGGGCAATGTATAACAGCTTAAACAAGCACACGAATTTATTAATTATGATATATATAAAATAATAAATATTTCATTTACAGTAGAAAACACTTTACCTACCACAAAAGATTTGATAACAAATCCATTGCAAGTGGAAAAAACCAGAAAAGGAGACAGCTGACGTAATAAAATTCCAAATCATTACAATAAATGATACAAAAATTGAATTAAAAAAATCTTATGCATAATTTTTACATAAATCCAATTTAATTTTTACATAAAATCAAATAATTTATGTTTTTATAATTACATATTAATAATTTAATATGTAATTATATATTTATATACCACACTTAGCCAATATATAGAGAGATAAAAGATAATATATTTAACCTAGTTAAGTTTAACCTAGAATAATTAATTATGATACATATAAAATAATAAATACTACACTTATCAAAAATTTTATTGCGGATATATTTCGCCACAAAATAAAGTTTTCTGAATATATTTTTAATAAATTCAAATGAAACACTGAATATTAAGTAATATTACAATGTAATGCAATATAATGCAATTTCTCGTACAATGTTTAAAATAATAAAATAAGTTGCTTCCCCGCATTTAGAAATTAAATTCGCTTTTCAACTAAGTAATCTTGTATTCAAATTAGTTTCTGGTGTTTGACAAATTCCAAGAAAAAACGAAAACGAAATAAGCGACGTAATAAATTTTAAAATTTGACAAGTTTTAAGGAAAACTATGAGCATAAGGTTCCTTTGATACCGAAAATGAAAAAGTGTTGGGATGGTGTGGTGGATGATTACCACAAAAGTATATTCTTTTAAGTAATCAAGAATATAATCTATGTAGACAAGAGGTAGACATAAAATTTAAAAAAAATAGATTTGAAGGTGATCGATGGGGATTTGATAGATTTAAGAAAGATTTTCCCTTCAAAATATTATGCAATGCGACTTATTTTTAAATATTATTACATTTGATAATATATAACTAATAATTGGCATGTCAAAAATAATTCCAAACCTGGTTCTTTAGATTATTCACATCCAGATTTGGAATTTGACTGAATATTCATATGTAGCAAGGGGGTTATAATTTAAAATCGAAAACATGTCCTGTTACATCCACTGAAAAGGTCGTAAATACTTTGATGTGTAATCTAAATTCGACATCAGGCCGAGCGGAAATTTTGCTTCCCAGTTCTGGCAAACGAAATTGCATGCGTTATGATAACCATCCAAACTGCAAAGAGTCAATTTGATGTACAGCGTTAAAGTTTTCGCTCGTAAGTCTGAAGGAAGCTTTATAACTAGTAAAAATTCTTGTATAACATGATTCCTATCAAACGACGTTTATAGTTTTATAGTTTGCGACTATAAAATTAATATACGGGATTATAGTTTCGGAAAAAAAATAATTTGAGGATAACAAAATTTACGCGCTTTTATTATATAAAAACAGAATCCACAGACAATATCCACCAAATCCATAACTAAGTGTTTGGATCTTTGTCAAATATAAATAAATGCGGTGAAAAATGATTTAGAAAAACTTTAAAAAAACAACGGTTTTTTTTTTTTTTTTTTTTTTTGCATATCGGTGGGTCTCGTGTTTCACTTATGTATACTACGAACAGCTCACCGACGGTCACGAGGAAAGGACATTGAGGGAAGAGATTCGTGGAGCCATGCAATGGAGCTTCGTATGAGAAAAAAAACTCCAAAACTCTCACCAGACAGCATGATTATCGATGCGAGATGCTTGACACACATTGTCACAACCACCATCAAGACTCCTCATTTCGAAAGCAGTGACTGCAACAGATGTTGTCAGCGGATTTGAATTTAAGCCCTCCTGCCCTCTACCACTGTAGTACGAAGAGGGGGAAAAAAAGTTTCGATCTACACTATCATTTAAATGCAAACGTAGATCGAAACTTTTTTTTTTTAAAGGTAATAATGACAAAGATAATAAAGACATAAATTAAAGGAATTATGTAAAGAACTACGTATATGTTTGAATTTATTTTCAATCGTATCAATTCAAAAAACCACTTAACATTTTAACATATTCACAAGAATGAGTTGACAGTTTTATGCAATATTTGAGAATACTATATCATTAAGATTATTACTAACTATTACTGCAAGTATTACTAGAGCGGAAAGATCATTTTGGGTTTTTACAATCAAGTATAAATAAATTAGGTTTTTTTTTTTTATCGGAATTCAAATTTTAAATTTTTTTTCAAATATAAATAAATTCAGTGAAGTTCATAAGAAAAACTTTGAAACATTTTTTTTTTTTTTTTTTTTTAATCTATATATTTATTTGAGCAACAATAAAATACTACATAAATGGGGAAGAATTGTAGGAAGAGCTACAGATATGTTTAATTATGTCTTCTTCTTCTTCATTGGCGCAACAGCCCCATAGTGGGCCAAGGCCGTCTGCCTACTGGCAGATTTCGAAACAGGAGGTGTTTTCTTTTTACGACGTAGGGTTGTCAGCCCTATACCAACGCTCTACAGTCATATTAGACCGGGACATACTGTTTAAAGCGGATTCTGAACCACTACAAACATCGATGCCACCGAGCTCCAGAGCACTAATCACTCGGCCATCAGGCCCAATTATTATATCTAATTATTATTTTAATTCAGGGGCCTGATGGCCGAGTGGCTAGCGCTCTGATGCTCGGTACCACAGTTTTCAGGTTCGAGTCCCGCCGGTGCTATGGATGTTTGTAGTGGTTCCGAATCCACTTTAAACAGTAGGTCCCGGTCTAATAGGACTGTAGAGCGTTGTGGGGAAGTGTTGCTCGTGACCGCAGCAGCATATCTTCGAGCTGCACGTGCCCCCTGGGAATGCTAAATGAGTAATAGTAGTACAGCCCTTGCTTATGGCAGGAAGATTTACTGTCTCTGTATTGCCAGCTGCATTAGAACAACATTATTTTGATTCAAAAATCCTCTCGATGTACTGCACATTCACAAAAAATGACTTAACATTTTTATTCGGTTTTTATACGAGAGTAGCTAGAGTGGAGAGATTGTTTTCGCAACCAAAAGTTATTAATATATATATATATATATGTATATATATATAAGGAGAGAGAGTCATGTATATATATGCTTATGTATTATATATATTTACATTCAACATTATACACTACTGATAAATTTGTCTCACGATAGCTGTAAAGAAAAACAAACGTAATACCATAAATGTTGATGATATTGCATCTACTTAGTTTCGTAAATTAGATTTAAATTATTTAATAATATTGTGTGAATTCTTATTTGTAGGAGGGGATGCCAATGAATGTTTTGCATACAGGCTTCTACAATCCTTCCTCCTTTCTTGCGAAGAAAATTCTCACTAATTTTAAAATAGTATTGTTTAAAAGGAGATATGCTTGCTGTTACTTCTCGACAGCTTTAATTTTCAAATTCCTGAATTCCATAAAACAAATTTTAATTGTTATTTTGTACATCTTTTAATGTACCCTTGATAACACTTATTGAGTAGCCCCAATAAAGCATTTCCCTCGAGCTCATTCTCATGAGGAGGTTTAGTAGGACTTAAAACCAGATGTGGAAGGTTAGAGTAGGAGTCGGGAATCCAACATTTTTGAAGAAGACGGTTACAAAATCCGACACCCGATTCTTTTACATAAATGTATTTTTTTTCCCAAAAAATTCTGAGAATTAATGTTAAAATTAAATGTTGAAGAGGCAATTGAAATATATCCTTCCATAATACAACCATTAGCAAAGTCAGTAATTCTTTAGCAGCATATCAAGTAAATGTTGAGAGACTTTTTCAGCATTGAGGCTTATAAAAAGTTGTTTTCGATCCACAATGAAAGAAGATTTTATAGAAGATATTCTATTATTAAGAAAAAGCAAGATTTGATACATCACAAATATGGCATCTTTGTGCTTAAAATGTACGATTTTCTTTTGCTTGTCTTAAGCTGTTCTATAATACTTTGGTACCTGTCCATTTGGTACTGTTATTTTTATAAGATACATGTATTTTTTTGTAAGCAATTTTAAAGTACAAAAACGTTTTTAAGTGAATGCAAATACTACATCTTTAAAGTTGTAAGAAATACTTTGTTGTGTAAGAACTGTTTTTACAGATATAATAAGTCATTTTTATAGATATATAAATCAGCATAATTGTTTTTATCATATATAAGTCATACATAAGTCAAACTGTTTTTATAGATATATAAGTCATTGAACTTATTTTACAAATTCTTCGATACCCATAAAAGATCATAATAATAAAGTAATACATAAAATGACGGAAACGAATCAGGAGTCAGGAGTTGGAATCCGTATAAAAAAATCCGATTCAGGAGTTAAGAGTAAGAAATGTTTTTGCTGACTCCTCATTCCTGTTTAAAACACTTAGGTAGCACTTTATAAGTATTGCTCGTTGTTGTTGTTGTTGATTCTGCGCAATGATATTATTACACTGATTTTACTGTATTGCTTTAAAATGTATGCAGTTAATGCAAAGAATATATATATTTAAAATGCTGGTTAAAATACTGGTTACCTTTCTTCTTATCATATTTATAAATCTATTTATAAGGGCGAACATGATTAGATTATATTAATAGAAAAATATTGACAATCCTTTTATTGACTTATTCTAATATAGACATCGAAACTACTTTTCTTTTTTTATCAAAAGGTAACTTTAATGTGCAGTTGTAAAAACTATTCTAAATATATTTATATTTAAAAATAACTGTTAACAAGTACTAAAAAAAAGTACTTACAATCTTCATCAGTAAATCAAACTCAAATTAATAGTAAAAACATTCGTTATTTAATTAAAAGTTGTATACCAATTAATTTGATTGTATTATTTCAGTGATTTATTAAATTCCATGTTTTACGAGAAATCAAGATAAACAACTTCAATAATTCTACTCGCGAAAATTATGTCGATGATTTATGGTAAATAAAAATTATGAATTTATCACACTAGATGTTTCAAAAACAAGGAGACAAGGAGAAGTAAGGAGAAAATGAATTCCTTTACGGAAAACACATTGCATATTTCTAATAAACGTTGACCCCAACCATTTCTGCCGCGTGTAAAAGAAGACAACTGAGGTTATTTTGATGTCAGTTATCAAGTAGAAGGAAGTCATTTATAAATAAATTTAGCCAGAAATAAAAAGAAATGCAACAATGTATGAATGCATGTCTGCTGTTGATGCTGAGCGCCATCTATCGGCCATAAAATTTCTTTAATTTGCACTTGATATCAAACAATAACCATACAAGATTAGATAATCATACATACTATAAGAAGGATTTAACATATCACATAAAGTTCATAGAACCCAGATTAAGAGACACTTATCTTTTGGTTGATATATTCGTGTTGTATGATATATGTTAAATATAAAAAAAAGCAAAGCAATTTCTTAAATTTTATTTTTTGTATAGATCAAGGTAAAATTATGCTGTAAAAGTCAATCCACGCTATAAAAAATTAGCGAAACTTCACAATTATGAGCGCATGAGGCACGCACAATTTAAAACCATTTTTTATTTTCTTTTTAAACAATTTTAGAATAAATAGAATTTTATAGTCGTCTACAGAAATATTAACACTTTACTACAGATATTTCTTCTAATGCTAATTTTTTATATTTTTGAGATTTTAAACGGAATACAATAAAATAAATTATTTACTTTTACAAACAGTTTACTTTTTTTAAAAAAAAAAAAAAATCTATTTCAATTTAATTTCCAATAGTAAAATATTTAGTTTTATGAATGATTTTTTATCGTGGTTTGTTAAATATTACATAATGGTAGAAATTATGAATTTTGGTGGAAAAAATTTTATAAATCATGTTATAAAAAAGTCAATTCATGGTAAAAAAAAAATATCAAAACTGAAATGTTGATTAAAAGTATGAGATACAATATAAAAACCATTTTTTTCTAAACAATTTTAGGATAAATAGAATTTTACAATCTTCTACAAAGATATTAACACTTTACTACGGACATTTCTACTAGAAGTTATTTATATTTTTAAGATTTCTGAATGGAATACAATAAAACAAACTGCTTCAATTTACATCGTTTTTTTTTTTTTTTTCAAATCTATTTTAACCCAATTTCCAACTGTAAAATATTTAATTTTACGGATTTTTTTTATCATGATTTGCTAAATGTTACATAATCTTAGAAATTACGAATTTTGTTGGAAACATTTCAAAATTTCAAGAACTTAGCCTTTCATTTAATGCTTGTGTTTTAAATTAAATGAAGAAGTTAAAATATGAGGTTCAATTCGCCAAAAAACTAAAATATTCACTTAATAATGTACAATATTCATTAGAAAATTTTTAGAAAGATAAATTAACATGATTTAACGACAGAGTGTGAGTTCAGAGTGCAAGCAACATTATCTAAAAGAGACTACTTCTTTGGTTGTTGAGTTATTTAAGGAAACCGGATGCCCAATGCGATCAGGAACAATAATAACTGATCACTATAAAGACAGAAAAAGTTGTGGCTCACAGTGAAAAGCAAACCATTTAAAATCAAATTTTCAGATAAGATTAGTCATGATTTTATTTCACTAAATAAAGATGCGTAAAATATGAGTAAATGTTTTTAATAATGCACTAGCATTTTTAAAAATAAGTCATGACCCCATTACTACTACACCACTTACTATAACTGCTGTTTTAGATTGCATTTAAATTTTATTTCGTTCTTCAAGAGGGTGCAGTTCATCCTTCAAATGTTTTTTCTACGTGTATTTTTAGTCCAGTAATAAACATTATTAAAGGACGTAGTGCTGCTACTTACCATTCCTTCATCATGTTGAATTTAAATGCTCCGGCTCGATGGATCATGATGAAGGAATGGTAAGTAGCAGCACTACGTCCTTTAATAATGTTTATTACTGGACTAAAAATACACGTAGAAAAACATTTGGCGGCTGGAGTGCACCCTCTTAAAAGAACGAAATAAAATGTTTAAATACATGTATTTTTTTTAAAAATTCCGGTAATAAACATACTTAAAGAACGTAGTGCTGCTACTTGCCAACCCTTCATCAACTGCTACATTCCTTGTGAAACTAAGTATAGAGAAGTTAACATAAAAATTTTATCATAAAACATAAAAAAAAAAAAGAGCAAAATAATCTAGTGCTAGATGGTGGATGATGGTACAAGAGAAATCTATATTTGTGAAGATACAATGAGTAGTCAAATATACATCAAGTTAATTGTAGAAGCATTAGGATCATAAACTTGTAAAAGAATTAGTGACACCAATATGGATAGTCTTTAATTTAGCGTATCAATAGAGAGTTTTTGCATAACGTTTTTTTATCGTCCGATATTTTTTCATCCTAGTGCGCATGCTCATAGGAATAACTCAGTAGTGAAGTATTACAGATAAGAATGCGTAATAGGTACAATGTTTCTTATGAGCCTGCGCGCCAGGAAGAAAAATATCGGACGATAAAAAACGCTATGCAAAAACTCTCTAATATAAAAAATCATGCATCAAGAACTTTGTTGAGGTACACTAATTTTGAAAAACATTGGCATTTTAGATTGACCTCAACAATTTCCTGATTTTAACCAACCGAATATTTGTAAAGTCTTATAAGCTAAAATGGAATAGTAAAAAATAAAATAGTAAAATGGAATAGTATGGAATAGTAAAAATGTGGCAGAGCATTACAAATTATTGTTTAACCTTACCAAAATAACTAATGTTGCCATAAAGCCCACGGTCAGCGTCTCCAAATATAAAAACCTTGCATAGTTAAAGAATGATTTGTTCCA
The DNA here is from genome assembly GCA_021605095.1 of Caerostris extrusa. Classification (NCBI taxonomy): domain Eukaryota; kingdom Metazoa; phylum Arthropoda; class Arachnida; order Araneae; family Araneidae; genus Caerostris; species Caerostris extrusa. The sequence continues at coordinate 31,040 of BPLR01004384.1, read as the reverse complement.
ATAAATTCTGAAACTGTTTCAAAATAAGAAGTTGCAGTTTTTTTCAAATGCCGAGTGCCGAGGTCATTCGCCTTACGAACGACAACATATTCAGCTTTATGCAACATCTTCAGCATTATACAACATATTCAGCTTTACCTAGGGTGTATCATGAAGAGGGGTAAGGTAACTGTAACAGTTTTTTTTTTTTTTTTTTTTTTTTTTTTTTACTATTTCAACACGTCGAAGAACTTTTCTGATCCAGATATGCCTTCAACTGGCAGTAACTTTTTTAACCTCGTTCATTAGCTGGACTTGCAGTAGAAGTTGACTTGACGAAATCTTAACATAGTTAGCTATGATTTAGGAATCTTTAAATCGTAAATTATATTGTTATTACGAAGCCGAAATTCTTATGAAGAGAAAAGATTTAAATAGAAAACCTCTTTAAAGAATTAAATATCGGAAACACTGTTATATATTCATAACAATGAGGTCTGATTGCAGAGTGACTGGCGCTCGGTGCCACAGGTTTCAGGTTCGACTCCCGGCGGTGAGATAGATGTTTGTAGTTGTTCGGAATCCGTAGGTACGGGTCTCACATGATCGTACAGCGTTGTGGGGGTAGTGTTATTCGCGTCCGTAGCATATCTTCAAGCTACATGAGGTAGTGCTACCTGGGTAGTGCTAAATGAGTAACAGCTTTCGTCGGAATAGTCCATACGGCATGCCTTCTTCAAGGCTAGTTTGTATTGGGCTGCTCACAGGGACATAATCAATATGAACCAGTCCTCGATGCAATTAAAAAAAGAAAGAAAAATATTCAATATAATGGCAGCAATAACTTAAACTCTTTATAGATCACACTTCTTTGCCTATTTATTATTTTCTTAATTTCAAAGGGTCTTTTAAAAAAATATTTTTTAAAATAGAATCATTTGTAAGACTAAAAACCTTTTTTTCTCTGCCTTTCTTTAATTCTAATATCTTAAATTTCAATCCTAGTAATAAAACATATATTTCTATTTCGATAAATGAAAAAAAAAAATATTTAAAACGAAAATAAAATAAACACAACTATAGGGTTTAGTAGTTATTTAAATTAACTCCTTAAAAATAAACTTTTGCAACTTTTCTCACTTGATCGATCATTCATAAATGGAGTCCATAAACTCGAAGGTTCATGGTAAAGAAAAAAAGCATATTGAATAGGTCCGAGGAGACGGCTTGACTTTGCCGAGTAAAGGTGGTTTTCCCCCAGATACTAAAATCTCACGTCGCAAAACGACAACCAATCGGAAACATGAGTAGGCAGAGATCAGACTTCTATATGGCTGGTTTTTACACTGTGACATTTTAATATCTGGTAAAAATCCACCTTAAAAAGATGAAATAATGTCTTCTGGGCTATTTTTCGTGGATAACTATTTTGTGTAGAGCATGGAGAAAAATACTGAAAATTCCAACTTAGTAGTTTGAATATCGATGCAAAATACTTTGTTATATTCATCCTGAGTCTACTTGCTTTTGAAAGCAACTATTATAATGCACAAAACCAGCGGGAATCAAATTATTGTTCATTTGCAAGGTAGCATGCATACATTGCTATTGAGCTACGAATGGGATTTTAAGGATTTTTTAAAGCTTATTATGCATTGTGGGGCCTGATGACCGGGGGACTCGCACACTGGCACTCGGTGCCACAGGTTTCAGGTTCGAGTCCCAGCGGTGCCATAGATATTTGTAGTGGTTCGGAATCCACTTTAAACCACAGGTCCTGACCTAATATAGCTGCAGAGAGTTGAGCGTAGAATCCGCTTTAAACAGTATGTCCCGGTCTAATATGACTGTAGAGCGTTGGTATAGGGCTGACAACTCTACCTCGTAAAAAAGAAAACTTCTCCTGCCTCGAAATCTTGCAGTAGGCAGACAGCCTTGGCCCACAATGGGGCTGTTACGCCAATGATGATGTGATGATGACGATTATGCATTGTAATTAGAAATTACTTTTCACTCTTCAATGACCTGTGATGCAATAACTGAAATTGTTGTTAAATGCACTCTGGATAGGATTTCATCAATTTAGATTTTAATGTTCTGTGTAGAGCTTAATGTTGCTTAATTAGATTTATTATTTCACAAACAATGGTGAAATTATTTTATCTTTTCTAAGAATTCTTGTTGAACTTCAATCGCAGATAACATTTAACCAAGTCAGTATTATATGTATCCATGACGTAACACAAAGTAAAACATTTCAGTTGGTACGAAAAAAAAATAAGAAGAAAATTACATTATTTGTAGAAAAATAATGTAAATTTTCTTATCGGAATTAGTCATTGAAAACGACTTATCGAATCAACAAGATAAAACAAATGATTATTTGTTGAAAAATAGATTATTTATTCGGAACAATGCAAATATTTGGAAAAGAATTAAAAATAGATTAGGGCAAAGTCTTTTAAAGCTAAAATTGCGTAATTATTTATTGTTTTTAAGTACAGTATTAAATAAGATTTACTTCTCCTATGGTGATTGTTTAAACAAATCTGATTATAAAAAAGAGATAATTATAAATGTGTATATAAATAATTGTAGGTTTCGGGTTCGAGTCCCGGTGGTGCCATGGATGTTTGTAGTGGTTCGGAATCCCCTTTAAACCGTAGGTCCCGGTATATTACCGTAGGGTTGATATACATATAGGACTAATATGATGTGTGTAGGACTAATAATATACTGTTGGACTAATATGACAGTAGTCTTGACAACCCTACCCCGTAAAAAAAAGAAAAACGTCTACTGTCTCGAAATTTGCCAGTTGGCAGACGGCCTTGGCCCACCATGGGACTGTTGCGCCATTGAAGAAGACATGTAAATAATTGTAAAAAATAATAAACCAAGGCAGGCATGATTTTTTTTGAGAAAATTTGATCTTAATTTTTTTTTTCCTCTTAAGAAGACGTTTTTTTCTTTTACTTTTAAATAAAAAATGTTATGCAAATTTACATGAGCTGCTTATGGATTTTCGTTATAGATAAAGTACTCAATTTCATATTTATTATTTAAATTAAAAAATACATAACAATTAACTAATTAACAAGGAATTGCTTTCTCTCTTATGCAAATTTCCCTGCATTGCTTGCATTTTTTTGTTTCATATAGTCAAGTACTTAATTTCGTATTTATTATTAAAATTAAAATTAAATAGCAATTAAATAATTAACAATAAATTGCTTTCTCTCTTATGCAAATGTCCATCTGCTTATATTTTTTCGTTACAAATAAGTCAAAAACTCAATTTCATATTTATTATTTAAATTAACAATGAATATTCTCTCTTTTCTTTAAGCAAATTCAATAAGTTGTCATTAATTTATATTTACGAAAAACCAAAAGTCACAAAATTTACGAACTCAAGAATAAGAACTACCTGTTAGTTTCTGCTGAATGCTACATTCATATTATTTCAAAAATTACTATGTACATGGGTTCATTTATTTTTCGTGAATTTTTTTCATAAAGTCATTGACATTTTTTCAAAACTAGCACAGAATTTATGATTTATCTTTTTTAACAAATGTTTTACCTTCAACCAAGTAAAAATATAAATTTAAGTAAATTAAGGGGTATTTATACACTTTTAAGTTCAGATAAATTACTCATTTATACTAAAATTCTCTAAGAAAATAGTTCTAAAAAATAATCTGCCTATTGGCAGATTCCGAAACATGAGATATTTTCTTTTTCATCACTAAGCCCAACGCTCTACTGTCATATTAGACCGGGACCTACATTTTAAAGTGGATTCCGAACCACTACAAGTATCCATGGCACAACAGGGACTCGAACCCGAAGCCTGTGACACCGAGCGCTATTAAATTCGGCTATCAGGTCCCATCTCTTAAATCTACAAGACTAAAAATTAATTTTTAAATATTTTTTTCTTTTTATTTCATACTAGTTAAAAATAAAATCCAAACAGCGTTTAATAAAATTTGCGAAATGTATTATAAACATTTTTACAATTATTTTATTAAATATTAAAATAATAATAACACACCCAATACAAACTATATTATGAACTTAATATAAATAGTTTCTAATTATATTCTAAGATAATATTTAATAAGCGCATCATAGTTTTGTTTTTAAATTCATATAAAGAAAAAAAAAGTTTTTAAAAAATGAATTTTTGCTCTTGCAGATCTAAACATCATTGCTTAAACATTTCCTTTTTTTTTTAATACAATAAAATTCTTCCTTATTATACTTGTGTATGTTATTACTTTAAAAAACAAAAAAAACAAAAAACATACTTGTGTTATTGGATCGAAATTCATATTCCAGACTAGAACATCATACGCCATGTTTATTAAAAACAAACGATTTAGATGCTGTTGCCATATCAAACAGTTTTATCAGATTAAATTTATTGTAAAATTCATTTCATTATTCCTTTTTATTCAATACAAAATCATCCCCCCCCACCGCAAAAGTAGCACTGTTTTTTAAATGTATAGTAATTTAAAAACGTATTGCCATATCTAAAAAACAATAAATATTCTGTAAATGTTTAAAAAAATGGTCTAAAAATCTTTTATTTTAATCTTTGGGAATAAAAACATTAACTCTCTGTGTGCCCGCGTAACTTTCAGGTCAAATGTTATCATATCGACATTTTACCAAATAATTTTAGTTTTTCACAAGATGATGCATATGTCTTAATTATATAATGTATTTGAGATAGCCAATAACAATATTGATGATTGTTGGCACTTCTGTCAAAAAATATCAAAATAAATGCCTTGCAAATTGTCTACAGATACAAACCAACGGAACCATCTTGTATAATAAACATTATTTGTGTTTCTGTCGGGGTTTACTTAACAAAATAAATTAAAAAAAAACCATACATAATAGCTCTGGGTTTTGAATATCAATAACAACTTATTTGTTTTTGCATTTCAGTAATCATTTTGTTACTATTTGTATATGATAGAGTATTGTGACTTTCAGGTTACAGTGGATATGGTAGATTTCGGTATATTCAGCGCAATGCTTGTGCTTTCTTCTATGTTCAGGCTCTGGCCTTTGGCATCCCAGGCTTCAAGTTCGAATCCTGGCTGTGGCATGGATGTTTGTTAGTAATTCGCAATCCACTTTAAACTGTAGATCCCGGTCTGTTTAGCCCTCGTGTGCACAAGATGACCGTAGAGCGACAAATCAAATTCTATACATGTAGATTATATGTGTTTCCCAAAGTATGGATACAAAATCACATAAAAATAAAAGATTTAGAATTAGATGGATTAGGGATAATAGATTCGAAGATACTTTATTTAGATTTATTATTTTTTACGAAAAGATGAAGTAGCATATTGGACTTTGCAAAAAGTGGGGTGTAAAGGACTTCCAAAATCAAACTGTTTTATAGAATTTCACGCTTAAGCATTTATTTACAGAAGTGCAGACATTGTTCAAAGTTAAAAAGTGAATTAATTATAATAAAATTGTTTAAACTGATAATTTTTAAATTCGCATATATAGGTTTATAATTTTCGATTTTCCTTAGCATACATTTTTTTTTTTTTTTTTTAATATTTTAGAAATAAATTCGGCCCATAGAGGGTTAAGATAATCGAAATTCGCTTTACAATATTTTTAGTTGAATGTCTGAATTAATATAAATTTTAAACATAAAATTAAATAAAACTGTAATAAACAAATAGTAGATTTGGTTAAAAATAATATTAATTGGGGCACATCAAAAGGACAGAAAAAAGTTTTTGGACTTACTTTTAAAAATAATAATCGTTAATTTTAAAAATTTAAATTAAAAAATATTTATTATTATTAAACGTATTAATTAATAATAATTAATTAATTTAATGAACAGTTTAATTAATAAAAATTAATAAACTTAATTAATATTTTAATTAACAATACATTTTTTAAATATTACAAATATTTACAAAAATATGCGGAATTCAGTGCATACCGATACTTTTCACTGTATACCAACATTATACTGTCTTCAATGTGTAAAAAAAAAAAATTTAGGAAAAATTTATCGTGAATAGTTCCAGACATACATCACTGGATATTTATTGTAATAAGACTTGAGTAATCCCGAAATCAAATCCGTAAAGTATGCGGAAGTAAATTTTACGAAATCTCGGCTTGATTTACTCTTGTTGGTGTATTATTTACACAGTAAATTAAAAAATATTTCAAAAAAATATAACATGGCTATCCTACTTACTTAAAAATATTTTTTAATAGTTTACAAATATAAAAAAGTAGAGTTAATATGACAATAGAGGGGCGACGGGGTAATCACATACATATAAGATCCGAAGGAATTAAAAATCCCCAAGAAATTTGAACATTGTATTAAAAATATTATACTTCTAAGCTAATCTTTATATATATATATATGGAATTGTTAAAAAATTTATTTCGAGAAAAAAAATCATAAACGACTAAACGTGCCTGAGAAATCTGAAACTTAATGAAAATTAACGTGAACACTTTATAATAAATATTTAATAATAATACTTAATTATATATATATATATATGTATATAAACTTTATTCAGCGGGAAAAAATGATTTATTTTATTAATTATTTAATAAATATATATTATATTGGAATACTATTTTTATTTTTTTACCTCTGTAAATTCTAAGGATAACCTTATTATCGTCAAAAGGAGCTTCATAATATGATGATAAATTAAAAAAAGAAAATTTTGTCTAAGATTTAATTAGCATGATTTAAAAAAAAAAAATTTGTTTGTTCCTGAATTATTTCCTGATTCCGGTATACATCAATGATATTGAAAAAAAAAAAAAAAAAAAAAAATACATTTAATGGAAATTTTGAGAAAAAAAAAAAAAATGCTTTCGTGTTTAGAATTTTCTGACAGAATCACATAATTTAATTTTCTTGTTTTTAATTTTAATTTTTATTTTTAAACTGCAACTTTTTTCAAAATTATGCTATTTAACTAAATTTTAAACAATTAGAAATCAGATTTACTTGAACCCATCTATAACATTTTCAACTCACTAAAATTTTTACAACAAATGATTAACAATATACCAAAAATTAACTCTTAGAATACTTAAATACATGCCATCTAACAATAAAATGTTTTCCAAAATTCTAAAAAGAACACTTATCATTATAACATCCCTAAACCTATCAACAATTGATGCAGAATATCAGAGATCGATAATATTATAGAAAGATTAATATTGGAAAGCTATTATCGAAAGAAAGGGAACCACAAATGAAATCAAATTTGATCTGCGATAGCGTTAAGGATTGAAATACAAGCTAACCTTAACACTACATTCGGACAATTTCCTGAAAAGACAGCGGATATGCCAATCCCAGTTAGTTCTTATCATGATCAAAATAGTGATCCGGAGTGCCACAAACATTTCGGCGAAGGAATCTAGCCTCTGGTATAAAAGGGAACATCTCGAACATATGGTCAGGGTTGAACATTGATCTCCAAAGATTCAAGATGGCTTCAGACGCAGCGGAAAAGCAGATGCGGGTTTTGCCCCTTTTTGAGTACTGTGCATTGGCAACCAAAACCAAGTTTGGTCTGCGTGTCGAAAGGGACCCCAAGTTGCAAGGTCTTGGTATCTTAGGAAGAGGTCAACTTTTCTCAACTTTCCACCATGACCATCTCGTTGAAGCCAACAGACTTGTCGAAGTCTTGCTGGGTAAGTCTGTAAAAATAAAGATTCCCTTTTAGAATAAGGAAGATTCTCTTTATGATATATTATTTAATTCTCTTTTATAATATATTATTTAATTCTCTTTACAATATATTAATTAATATATTTCCGTTTTAAATAAAAAATTCCCATTGGCAAATGTTTTTGAAATGAACTCATAGAACTGCAATTACGTTTTTCTACAAGGCATTAAACTGGCCCATAGATTTGATTCTTCATAGATTAAAAATAGGGAAATAACATAATATATTGTGAGCATTCACGCCCACGAGAAAATGTAAAAAACGGAATAACTTTTAGAAGTACAATTCATGAAATCAAGTAGATTTTTTTTACGGCAATGATTAACAGTTGCATATATTAAAAAGGTTTGTCTATCTTACAAAAACTTGTTTTTCTGGTTTTGGTTTTAAAATTAATTTTCGGTAGTAGAATTTCCTCTCACAAATGTTGTTTACAAAGGAAAGTATTTCGAAAGAAATTCAATTGTGTTTTCTAAATTTTAATTGATTTCCTTATTATATTTCTCATTTGATGCTTAATAATTATAATTTAACCAATTATTTTACAAATTTTATTTTTAATCTTGAATAAATCGAGATGCTGTAAGTGCAGCTCCGTTCAATTTTATAATAATTGTTAAAGCTACTAAAACTCTTTGATAATTAAAAAAATGCTTATTCTTACAATTGGAGATCGATATTTTTTATAAAGACATAACACAAAGATCCCAAAAAATTTTCTTGCCCACTCTAGAATACACAATGTTATAAAATTAAAATTTATGCTCCCCTTTAAAAAAGTTTCCAAATTAAAAAAGTTTTTTTGAAGAAGAACAAATAAAAAAATTTCTTTAGATTAGAAATACTTTTTTAGTTGTATAACTTGTCGAATTTGAAAATTCTTTTATTGATTTCATAATACTAAAACTGGAAAATAATTAAATCAGTGAAATAAAAATAATTTCCTTAATCAGTTTCAGTCAATTTCTTACTGCATGGCTGTATTTTGCTTTTTCAATGCTCTTAATTAAATAAATCTTTAATATTTAAATTAAAATCAAATAAAAAAAATTAACAGGGAACTCATTTTGAACATACAAAAATAAATAAATAAATAACTTTTTTCATTTATTTTTCTTGCACGTTTTGCATTTTTGTTAGAATAGTCATTTTAATAACATCACAATATGTTTTCGTGGCAATGTATCCAATAATTGAGCATATTCGTAAATGGAAAATTATGTTATTTAAAACTAATCGGTACAAAATATTTTTGTAAAAATTAAATCCAATTTTCTTTTTGTTTATAGACCAGAGCTGAGATTAACTCAAAGTAAAAGCTAATTTCATTTTCATAGTTGGGTGTGAAACATTTGTCTTCTTTTAACATTTAAAATAATTCTGACTGAGAATCGTTTTTCGAATATATTCTTTGGTTTATAAAACATTAATTAAAAGTGTTAATCGAGTAGAATATTATATTTTAAATCACAATTTTGGAAACATATTTCTAATCATAACTTCAGCATGGATGCCTTTAAAAATATCTTCGTTTTTATAAATTTCTGTTTTGTAAACAATCAGTTAAAGAATAATTCCGCATTTCTTTTAACTAATTTGTTTTTAAATTTCTGTCAGGTGCCGAAACATTCGATGAATTCGTCGATTTGTGCCACCAGGCTAGAGACTTCGTGAATGAAGCCCTTTACGTATACGGCGTGTCTGTAGCTATCTTGCATCGTAGTGATTGCCGAGGTGTCTCTCTTCCACCAATCCAGGAGGTTTTCCCCGACAAGTTCTTCCCCGTTGAGACCATCTACAAGGCTTTCAAGGTTGCCAACAGCCATCCTGACAAGGACGTAAGTGTGTGGTTAATATTTCTCATCTTAAATAAGTAAGACAATATGAATTTTCTTAAAAATAAGAATTCTTTATTTTAAGTTAGTGAAGAATTTAATTATAATTCAAATTCAAAGTCTACTTCAAATTAGTTATAATGTGGTTATACTCGAAACGCGAGAATAGTATTTAGCCCAATAATTCTGTTCACAAAAAAAATACAAATTTTTAAATGACTAGAGTCAGAAAGACCTGGTAGATAAACGCATTGGACTTCCAAACTAAAGAAGTTAAACTACTTAAAACGACTTAACTACTTACTAACTACTTAAACTACTTAAAACGACTTAACTACTTACTAACTACTTAAACTACTTACTTACTTAACTACTTACTAACTACTTAAACTACTTAAAACGACTTAACTACTTACTAACTACTTAAACTACTTACTTACTTAACTACTTACTACTTACGAAACTCGACAAGTAATGGGGAACCGATAATCCGTGTCCATGCCAAAAGATGGACACGATAATTTGGCGGAAAGTCATTCTTTGTGCTCGAGGAGGTGGTGAGGATAAAAGGGTAATATCCAGGTGCCATCCTTAGAGGTAATGGTTCAAAATTGTAGAACCAGAATTTGCCACCGTGGAAACTCTAACATGGGTAACGCTAGGTCTGTTACACATCTGCCATTGAAGTGATAAATGACCTTAGGTTAAAATGTCCGCAATTAAAAAACAACTTTAAATAACTAAAATATAACTAAGAAAAATATTAGAATAGCATAGATCTGAATAAATAGAAAGAATGATATAACATTTTATTAACTAAATGTCTTTATGTATGTGAAATTTATATTAACTTTCGCAAGATATGCTCAAGTATTTGTTGCTTTATAAAAGCAGAAATTTTGATTGATTTTTTAATAACTTATTAGCTCAAATTTGTTTAAGTTTTGCCAAGTTTATTTTAAGAAAAATAAATTTGGTAAGAGCAGTTAAAACTTCCATTAAAAATTTGTATTGGTGGACTTGTTAAGGATAATCAAATTATCCAATTTTTATGAAGAAAACCTCTTGAAAAAAACTTCCGAATAACGTAGGATAAAACAACACAATTGGTAAGTCAATTGTCAGCATCTTCCAGATAATTTCAGAGGGAATTGGACTTGTATATGCCTTTTCTAAATATACTGTACGAAAATTTGATTCATAAATAAATTGTTATGTTAAAAATTATAAATTAAAAATTTTTTTGTTGAATTTTATAAAATAAAATTAAGTACTTAAAAGTTATTTTAATTCAAATACTTTAAATATATAGGATGAGATCATTGTGGATGTCGAAGCTACAGGAAACATTTTGGATCCTGAGTACAACCTTGCTTACTACAGAGAGGACATTGGAATCAACGCTCATCATTGGCATTGGCATTTGGTTTATCCTAGTACCTGGAATGCAGCAGTTACAGGAAAACTCAAGGACAGGAAAGGAGAAATTTTCTACTACATGCACCAACAGATGTGTGCTCGGTAAGATTTGGTTTCTATTTTATTCTATAAGAAGTAAAATTTTCGGTTAGCAATCGATTTGAAATAGTTAGGACATAAATATCTTGAAACATAAACGTTCTTAGTCTTTTCAAACTAATATTTTTTCGAAGCAAACGACATACATCTGAGAGAAAAAAAAAAAAATCGAATAATTATTAATTTTACAAAAACTGAGAAACTGACATTACTTCGAGTTTTATTTTGTTAATGTGGTTTTCCAATATTTAGATTATTATATAGCTAGCGTTTAAACATTAGAATTTGTTTCTATTATTTAACATTTTACTTTGAACCCGTTAAAAGTACAACTATCATGTTTTTTTTCCTCCACACCGAAATAACTATCACAAAAATCTTTCAACGTTAAGTATTTGTAACTGTAAAATGTAAAGTGATTTAACCGTAAGTTCCTTTTCTAGAGACATAATACTACTGTAGTGAGCATTAAATCTTCGCACCAACATTCATGCGCTCTCTACTTACAACGCTTTCTTTGACGATTTATCAGAAGTTATGCTAGAGCGTTTGGCAACACGCATGTAGTTGGGTTTTGGTTTCGGAAAGAAGTGCTAGAGGCAAGTCATGCTGCGCTAATGTTATGAAGCTCTTGTAAATAGCAAATTAAATAATATAATTAAATAATGGAATGATCTCTTCCACACTTTATTGGCCATGTGTTTCAATCTGACATACTACTGCTATTACTGCTAATAATAATAATAATAGAGACAGAGCTCTTGAAAGAATGAAATTTTTAGAAATATAAAAGAATTTAGTATACATATAATACATATTTTATAAAGTAGGGTAAACATTTTTAATGACAAAACAATAACAAATACGTACTGTAAGATTGTATAGTTTTAAACGACAACCTAGAGAGCCTTTATTTTTCACTCAAATTATGTGTTCATTTTTCTTCGCTGTCTGCGAGACTTAAATAAAAACGAGTAAGATCATAAAAAAAATGAAAAATATACTGAAAGGAACATAATATTTAATAAGTCCGTTTTTTTCAAAGAAATATTCAGAATATTATAGATTCTTAAATCTTTTCATTAATCTGGAACTCATAATTTTATGATACATTTTATTTCTGGTGTTTAATTTAATCATTATGTTAACAGATACGATTGCGAAGATTGTTTACCGAATTAACTCGAATGATCCTATTCAGAATATTATAGATCTATAAAGCTTTTCATTAATCCGGAACTCATAATTTTATGATACATTTTATTTCTGGTGTTTAACTTAATCTTTATGTTAACAGATACGATTGCGAAAGATTGTCTAATGGACTACCTCGAATGATCCCATTCCACAATTTCCATGAGCCTTTGGAAGGATATTCTGCTCATTTAAGTTCAATCATCAATGGACTACCATATTCTTCAAGACCTTCTGGTATGAAATTGCACGATATTCACGGAATTGGTGTTCAGGATTTGGAAAGATGGAGGGAGAGAATTTTGGATGCCATTAACTTGGGATATGTCACCGATACTGATGGTCGTGAAACAATTCTGGATGAAACTCACGGTATCGATATCTTGGGAGACATTATTGAATCCAGCCACGAATCCAAAAATCCTGAGTTTTATGGAAGTCTCCACAACTGGGGACATGTTCTCATGGCCAATGTACTTGACCCTGACGGCAGGTACCAGGTAAGGCTGACTTTTAGTTATTTTACACACATAATAATAATCATTAGCAATTAACATTTTAAAAAGCATTTTTATTGAACTTTTTTTAATGTATCACAACAACTTTTTAAAAATAGTGTAATGGGGCAATTAAGAAATATTTTATTTTTGAACTGTAAAATGATTTTCAAAAAATTGCATATTTGAAACTAAAACTGCTTTAGAAAAACACTGAGATTAATATTTTTTTTTTTTTTTAACCTAAATTTACATTCGACAATTTTGGCCAGTTAATGATTTTTCAACTACCAAAGATTAAATTAAAAAATTGCGACAAACTCAGTCCCCAAAGCACGAACAACAGTTTAACTTAATGCGCTATAATATTTTAAAAATCACTCTTTATTCTATTTTAAATAGATTTTTAATTTAAAAGTATAACATTAAGACAAACTAGAATTAACTGAACTGAACAAACAAACTGAAATTAAATATTTAACTAGAATAATACAATACATGCATAAATAAAAAAAAAAATTACATACAATATTCTTGCTCCAAATAATGCAAATGTTGAAAAACATGAGAAAATATATAATAATTTAAATTTTTTAAAATATTTTTTTTAATATTTACCAAGTTTTCATAATAATAAATTGAAATATGTGGGTAAAGTTACAAAGTGTATGGATCATCTCACCAATGACTCAAGGCTTTCGTTGATAATAGATACAGTTAATCAAATTCTGGCTACATTAACGAAGCACATTTTTTAAAAATAATTTTCTTAAAATCTATCATTTTTAGCAAAATATTCCGTTATACTTAGGTCAGAAAATAATAATTTTTTTTTTTTAATATATGGAGAGGGTTTCATTAGTTAATCCAACGTACTAAACAAAACAATTTTTTATTTCCTTATGATAAACAGATTTTAGAGTTAAAATCACCCATGTAATTAATGTTGTAAAATAATTAACTAATTTATTTGAATAATAATCTTTCTAGTAATTAATTAATTGACATCAGTGGTTTATTTTATTGTGTATCTTTTCCTAGAACAACCCAGGAGTAATGGATGATTCTGCTACTTCTCTTCGAGATCCCATTTTCTACAGATGGCATCGATTTATTGACGATATGTTCAATGAATACAAAAAGAAACTTCACCCATACACCAGGGATGATGTAAGTTGTAATTTCAAAAACATTAAATGATTTAATTTGTAGAATATTAAAAAACACTTTTAGAGGCAAAGTATTTGTTTTTTATCTGTAAACGTTTTTGTTATTTACAATTTAATTCATTCTTAAATAACCATAGCTTATTTATTTGGCATTAAACGACATCTAATTCTTAGTTCAAACAAAATCAATGTTTTTGCTAAAAGAAATAATCTTATGTTTATTTTTAAACTGTTAATTAGACGCGGATTAGCAAAACTGCTTTGTTTATATATATATATATATATAAATAATACTTAACAAAAGTTCGATTGATCTTCCTATAGAAGCATTTTATGTAAAAATTCTACATTCATAACAGCATTCTTTTTTCATCAATCTGTTAAAGTGAATTTATTAAAGTCAAATTCGACTACATCAGCAGTAAAAAAGAATTACAAATATTATTAAAAAAAAATTAAATATTAGGAAACGTGAAGAATTAATAAATGATAACATACAAGCAGAGTATCAATATTTTATTTTCGTGGTTTTGTCCCCACCAGAAATTCATTCTATACAATAACTCAGCACTGAGCAATAATTCATTGTATTGTCAGCTTTCTCGTTATTTAAGGAATTGAAATTAAGTGAATTCATTTTGAGTTACAAATAAATTATTATTTTAAAAATAGTAAGTAATTAATTAAGTATGGGATAATTCATTTTAAAATTTTTTTTCACAATAGTGAAAATACTTGGCGGTAAAAATATTACTTTATAATATTTCCATATATTCTCTGACAATGGGGAAAATATATATTACTTTGAAAACACTAATTCTCTGTTAATCAAATTAAAAATAAGTCAATAAGTTTTTATTTAAAAAAATCCCTATTTTTAAGACTAAAAAAATATTTTAGATTAAATTTTTATTTACATGAATATTATTTAAAAAATGGTTATAATAAAAAAAAATTAAATAACTTATAGTAAATTAATGTTTCGATAATAAGTATAACATGGGGATAGATACCTTGATATTAATGGCCAAAGGGATAGAAAAAATTTAGCTTCCTTGCTTATTAATATATCAGACAAATGGACACTTATGTAGAAATTTTTTTTAATAACACAAACATTCTATACTTTGTCTCTTTGTAGCTTGGCTTCAACGGCGTTGAAATTGAAAGTGTAAGAGTACGTGCCCACGAAGACAATTTGGTAACAACAACCATCGAAGAAGATACCCTAGATTTGTCCAATGCTATGAACTTTGGCAGGAGAGGACCAGTCAAGGTAATTTTATGTTTATAAGAAAAGGAAAAAAAAAAAAAAAAAAAAAAACCCTATTTTTAAATGTTTTTGTAACAATGATGTTATATATTAATACCATTTAATATTTAATTAAAGATTTAATGTATTATTGTATTCTTAAACAGATTCGTTACCAACACCTGGACCATGAACCTTTCAGCTACGAGATTAAAGTGCAAAACAACACAACCAAAATTAACCATGGAACCATCAGAATTTTCGTTGCTCCCATCCATGATGAATTAGGAAACGTTATTAAGATTGATGAACTCAGACGTCTTATGATTGAATTGGACAGGTTCCACGCAACCCGTAAGTAATTCCTGAAGAGAAAGCACCACTTTTAAATGGACAAAAATCAAATAACATTGACAATAAATTATTTGTAAAATCTTTAACTTGCAAGAAAAGTAACACAACTCTAAAAGAGCTAGGTTGCTCAGTATCTCACATCCGGAAAGAGTATGTGCCAGTCAGGAAATAACCTTATGCATCCCTTATGACCCTAATTTAAATGGACATCCTTATTTAATTACATCCCTTATTACCTTTTTAAATGGACAAAAATCAAATACATTGACAATAAACTATTTGTAAAATCATTAACTTGCAAGAAAAGTAACACAACTCTAAAAGAGTTAGATTTCCCAGTATCTCACATCTGGAAAGAATATGTGCCAGCCATGAAATAAGCTAATAAACTGTACTTGAAGTTAATTTAGCATTGTCGATAACACTATAGAAAAACACATTTTCTTGCAATGTTTGAAATTGGGCCATTTTTCTAGAGGGTGAAAGATATATAATTATTGCAATCGAAAAATATTTTAAATAAGTGAAATATTTTGCACCAAACGCATAAAAATGAATGTCAACATTTCCTGATTCTTCGAAGTCTGCTAATTTTAAACATTTTTTTGTCAACTTTTGCATTGTATATTAACTTATAAAAATGCAAAAGACTTATAAGACATTGTATAAGTTAATATACAATGCAATATATAAAAGACATTCTACTATATATTAACTTATACAATGCAATATTTAAATATTTTTGACTTTTATGAAAGAAATGAAAAGTAAGTTATATAAATAATTGATAACCGAAATTAAAAACTGGAACTCTAAAAATTCATGAAGATACAACAGCTATCCAAGTAAGTAAATTTTAATTTATATTTTTCTTCCGAACTGAAATTTTGTGGCTTTCCTCAAAGTAAGTAACTCAAAATTAAAACTCTTAAATAGAGCAACATAAGGTACGCAATAGCATTATCAAACGGTAAGTTTTCATATGATTGAATAAGCAATATTTATTTTTAAGGAAATGTCATTTAAAGAAATATGTCTTCCCCATCAAAACATTTTTTATATTATCAAACTTTTTAAAATATTTTTTTCAACGAAAATTCTCTTATTTTAGTAAAAACCAAATGAAGAAACAAATATTACATATTTACTTCAATCATATGTTTCAGATCAGTAGAAATATCTAATTCTTAAACTTGTGTAATTTAAAAATAAATTCTCCTAAAATTAATAAAAAAAAAATATAAATAAAAAGTATTTTAATAGTTATGCGTTAAACAAGATCGCCAACTGGCAGATATTCAGACTCTTGAATTTCTCCAGCATAAATATTATCGTTTTGATAATCGAACTCATTTAGGTAGTGGTTTATATGATAACCTTTGCAATATAAATTACTTTAAACTTTATACAAATTTAACTTACCGATGAAATTAGAGAAAAAAAAAAAAGTTAGAAGTTAAAAAGTTAGAGTGCCCAAGTATGTTTACTGCAGGAATTGATGCATTATAAGTTTTGAAAATCTACTTTCTTTCAGTAAATCCTGGAACTAATGTGATTAATCGATCCTCCCGACAATCCAGTGTGACTATTTCTAAAGAACGAAAATTCTCTCAGCTGCTCCAAGGAGAAGGCACAACTGAGCATTCCACCGAATACTGCAGCTGCGGATGGCCAGATCATCTCCTGATCCCCAAGGGAAATGACAAAGGAATGGAATTCCATCTTTTTGTTATGGTTACAGATCACTTGAAGGACTTGGTAAGTTTTCACAACATTTAAAATTAATAGACATTCAATGATAGAGCTAAAAACAATATAAGTTAAGTAGTTTGCGTTTGTAAACTAGAACTAATTTTTCTCAAGTGACAAACGAAAGAAATTCATCACCAACAGAAAATTCAAATCCAAATCAAATCTTCAGTTAACAACGAATCGCATGGAAAACCAGAAGTAACTGAGAACATTGAATCACTTAGCTACTTATCTAAAGACAATTGTACAGCTTTTATTAAATTTACGATTTTTCCTACTAAAATTATATCAACCTTGTAATTTTAAAGGATATTATTACCACTACATGAAAATATTTGAACTACCATCGAGAATTTAAGCTACATTTAGTGTTCTCGATATATTTCAGGTCTGGAAATAAAGATGTTGATTAAAATCCATCTACCATTTAAGGACGAACATACTTTTTCATAGAAAAATTACATTTGAAACTTATTAGACGAATTAAAAATAAAGTATTTACAAGAGAATAAATACTTCCATACACTTCATCTTCTTCATTGGCGCAACAACCCCATGGTGGGCCAAGGCAGTCTGCCTATTGACAGATTTCGAGGCAGATGTATGTCTTTTAAGGGATAAGGTTTTCAGCCCTATGCCCAACGTTCTACAGCCGTATTAGTTTGTCGCTCTACGGTCATTTTTTGCACACTTTAGGCTAATTAGACCGTGACCTACGGTTTAAAGTGGACTCCGAACCATTACAAACATCCATGACACCGTTGCGACTCCAACCCGAAAACTGTGGCACTGAGTTCTAGTCAATCGGTCATCAGACCCCATACACTTCATCTAGTTATTTATTAAATCCCAGATATTATCATACTGATTGAATTGTTCATATCTAAAACATTTACAAATTATTATACTTTTAACTATGTCGACGATAAATAATGTATCTTTTTTTGTCTTTTAGGTTGGTCAATTGACTGATAAAAATATCTGCACTGATGCTGTAAGCTACTGTGGAGTGAAAGATGACCTTTACCCCGATCGTAAAGCTATGGGATATCCATTCGACCGAACCATCATTGCCGATGCTGTCAGGGAATGGGTCTTGCCCAACATGTCACTCACAAATGTAAAAATCGTCCATAACGCCAGAAACTAAAATTGTTATCCAGCTTTAAAAAAAATATCGAAGATTAGAAGCCATTTTAATAACCTAAAATTAAATTTCTAAAAGAAAACATTTATTGGACTGTCAATCTAAAAGTATGACTGCTACTATTTCAATAAAATAGTTTGCAAAACATGCGTCAAATGTCTTCTTTATTAATGTCTGCCTTATTTTTAATACTTTTCAATTGTTTTATAATATGTAACTCATAGAAGACTTTAACTCTCTCATGAAACTTTTAAAGTAGTATAATTATAGTTTCATTGTTAAATTAAGAATAAATCGCTCAGGGTATATTTTAAAATTCTTAAAAGGTGGCAAATTAAGTAGGTATAATTTATTCAGTGAATAATTTGATACATGGTTGCTTACACCTTAATTTAATCAAAAGTTGTAAATATATGTTATACTGTTAATCAAAGGGACTTTTAATAATATACGAGTTTCATATATTGCTAATACATTTAATAGAATTTTCAGAATGATTACTATCCTCTAGAAACGGCTTCAAACATTTTATTTTCTATATCTTTTTCTCAAGAGAAAATGAAAACTTTTTTTTTTTATTAGTTTTGTAAACACAAACAATTTTAAAATCTGAAGATTATTGTTATTATTTTAAATGCTAAAGATAAAAATGGATAGATATTAAATTGCACACGCAAATAAAAAAAAAAAAAAACTACTATTTTCATGGAAGATAATTAGCAATCACTTCAATTTTTGTTTATTTTTTAACACTTATCTGTTTCCTACTTAAATACATAACTATTCAAGCAACATATATTACAATAAGATTAAATTGATGCGCAGTAAACAAATTACATAAATTACAATACATGAATTACATTTGATTAATTAGATGCATTATAATCTCAGGCATTTGGAAAAAAATTCTTAAAACACGTTAATATATTCTCATTATCAAATATATCTTAATCTTCTCCTACTATAAATGCCTAATGTGGATAATCATGTCATAAAACATAGCTCTTAAGCTGATAAAAAAAAAAAAAAAAAGATTTAGAAATCAGAAGCAAAACATTTTATACTTTAATACAGTTTTTTTATTCTCTGTTATAGATAATTAAAATTTGAGTTATTTTTTACCCGGCAATTATTTGTGTGATAAGTTCCAAACACTAAATTAAAATACATAATCGAAAAATTTTTACTTTAATAGGAAAGCAAGAAAATTTTTTAATAATACATTGTGGCTTACTTTTTATGTGATGAAGTGTATTTTTGTTCATTAAAAAATTAACTAAATTAAAATGATCTAACTTGTTTTTTGCGCTTTCACCAATATTTATTTAAACTAAAAAAATTCAACTTAAACACACAGCAGGAAACACATTTCCTTGCATTAATTTATCTGCAAAAAGAGAAAATTTTAAAACTTCTACTTCAAAAATTTCAATTTAACTTTTGTTAAGAAATACAAGCATGCCATTTCCCCATTTCATCCATCTAAGGCAAATATAAAGCTTTTATTAGGGGGAAAAATCATTCTTTCTAGCTTTACAACAAAAATACATAAAATATATTGTGTTAAAAAATTAAAATTTCACTTATGATTAAAATTTCAGTTGGAGAACTTATTTCCTAATGTTGAATTGAAAAACACTTTCATAAAATTTAAGATGTAGCAGACAAATATGTTTTTGATATAAGAAAGTTTTTTTTTTCCTTACACAAAAGAAAACTGAATTGAATCCCAAACTAGAGGGATTAATCACAAACAAAGTTTTTAAAATTCAATACAAAGTGCAAAAAAGTTATCATTTCAATGATTTTAAAATTAACTAAAGGTTCCAATGATGTTCTAGAATGTACCAAACTATACATAAATATTAATAATGACAAGCGAAAAATTAGGATAGAATGCTCATGGTATAATTAAGATTTATTAGGGATACAAATAGTTATATAAATGTCACTACACCATTTAGACTCTTTAATTATATTCACATTTGAAATGTTGATTGTACATTTTATAAAATGGCAACAAGCTGCCAGTCTATTTATTTATACAAATAAATAAAAACATAAATTAATACCCAAAATGGTACATTTTTTGTAGAATATGAACAATTGGTCAATAGTAAAAAATATTTATCACAATAACTTTATAAGTACAGAACAAACAAAAATTATAATGGTCATATTTTATATAAATATATCACTACATGACCCTTCCAGAAGTACGTAACACCTTACATTAAAATCTCAAAAGCTTGTCACTTTACTCTTTTGCTGAAAAATATTTATTTAAAAACATTCCTTAAGTAGGTTTTTTCCATCATTTTTAATAAAAGTCAAATATAGATTTTTCATTCGAAATAAAATACTGGAAGTAATATAAAATATCAATTTATATAATTGAAAACCAAATTTTAAAAAGTTTAAAAGAAAATGTTAAAATGAAATTACAAATATTACTTTATTTTTTTAAAACTATTTTATAATTCCATTCAATTCAATACTATGTTTAGTAATTTGAAATACATTTTGCTTGAAGCCTGAAATAACATAGATTTAATAACAGTACAGGCTAAAATCCAATATATGTATTATAAATTTTCATTTAAAATTTCCATTCACAAGGTTTAATAAATGACAGAAATCAAATGCATTTTTTTAATATGATATACGAGTACTGTAAGACCTTCCTTGTCAATTTATGATAGCAGAAATATTAAAGAGAATTCTTATATAATCTGTCTGATAATAGACAATACATAAGAGTTGTATTATTGTAAAAGCCAAAAGTTCTGCTATTGGACATAAATAAATTCAAATTTTAAGTCAGCAAAAAGAAACGCAATAATGTTTTTTTTTTTCCTGATGGCAAAGTTCAAATATAAAAATGCTTATTTGATGATGAAATAACATACTGAGGGGCATTTTAACAATTACTTTGTGTAGTAAGGCTGGTCACATGGGTGTATTACATCTCATATGAAACAAATAGTTGGCATGTTCCCTTAAAGAACTCTTTCATGAAGAAAACTCTTCTTACAATTACTATTAATAGCGAGCCATGACACTTTAAGTGAAAAGGGATAAAGAGTGATGTAAATAAAGATGACAGTATAAGTATATTACAGAAAAAAAAATTGAAATAATATAATCAAGATTTCCCCTTTTTTTAATAGCTTATTATTGACATGAAATAACTCAAGGTACTTGAATTCAAACATAAATATTCTAGCCATCTACTTTAATGAAAAGCCTTTAAAGAAAGTTTAATAGAATTCTTTTACTTAATGAATTTATTATTTTGAATCTGCATCACTTGTAGGTAAACTAACTTTTCGTTGTTAAATGATGCTATAACATTTTAATTTATTACTTTTAAAGAACAACTTAAAAGATATTATTCATTTCACCAAGAAAATAGTGTCAACAGAACAAGCTGAAATTTGCATCATTTTCCTGATAAGTTTACAATTAGAGAAAAATAAAAATTATTAATTTACTTTTCTTCTTTTTCACTTAAAGCTCATATTTTTTTTGTATAAAAATATTTTTTTAAATCTGTCCAGATGTAGTTAATGCCTTATTTCTGTAATTTGATCACAAAATTTTTCTATATTTAGTGGCATAAATTAATAGGTAAACTTGTGATATAAATACAATAACAAATATAAATACTGTACATATAATCAAAAATACAAAATAGGGAAATACTAAAACATACATTTTTTAAATTCAACACCCTTCTTTAAAAATTTTAAATTTATAACTGAAAACATCAAATCTTAGAAAATATATATGAACTTAAAAACAGTATTTCATTTTTTGTTTTAATTGAAAAAAATTATAAAAGTTTACGTATTTTGTCTCAAATTATGGATAATATTCTGCTCTTTGATTATAAAAGACTATTCTATATAATTAAAGATTGATTTATCTTTAAAATATTTTTTATAATTTGCAAAAATAACACAGGTCTACAGTTCAAAACTTTTCTTTTTTCCAATTTTGTTTATATGGAAGGGTGTTACAGATTATAAATCTATATCAGATTTTTATATCACATTTAAATATTTGGTGAATGAGAAATAAATGAATTTAATAAAATTTCTCTTTATTTATATCAATTACTCACATCAATGTATGAAACTGAAAATTTGTTTTTAAATAAAATATGTTCACACTGTTATAAGAAAATACAAAATAAAATAAGAGTGCAGTAACCTTTCTTTAATCCTGCCCATTTAGGACCACGGACATGTCTGTTCACCGATTTAACCGGATTATTGAGAGTAGTTTTAACGGGGATTTCAAAGATAAAGCACTCTAGAAAAATATTTAAAAGGACTAAAATATGCACATATATGGGTTTAGGCAAATTCTGAATTAGGGAAGGTAATATAAATATCTAGTAAAATATGTCCTAAAAACTACAGAATTAAAAATTGCAAACAGCATTAAATCACAATCTGGTGGTCAACAAATACCCGAACCCATAACAAAATATGGAAAAGTGAAGACTTAATTGATGCAATATTACAGAAAGTGCCAAATTATGGAACGGCAGTTTAAAGAGAGGTTACTGTAGTAATAAATAAATATAACTTATTTTGGCATCAAAAGGGCTTTAGCTTTGGAGATAATTTTTTTTTATATGTAACTTATTCTATTTGAAGCTTCCATAACATTTTAATACCCCAACAATCTTGGTATTTCTTTTCCATTTTTTTAAAGCCTGGTGATATATTTCCTACTATTTAACCATTGCCATTTTCAACTGTTTATAATCTTTTCCCTCCATTATTATGACCTCTTTAATTTCATATTTTCCAATTCAAATCTTTTTAAAATTAAACCCAACTTTCCTTTTTACGTATATTACTAAAAATGCTTGAAAAAACTTCTTGCTATCCTGCGCAATTTGCAAGAGAAACAAAAAACTCTTTGTCATTAAAAATATCAATAAAATTTATGACAAAAATTAAAGATTAATTATAATTTCTACTTAGAGGAACACATTACTTTTTTTACAATATTTTCTTAATTTTCTATATTTGGTATCCAAAATTTTAAAAAATAAAAATATATTTTCCAGAATATGTTTATTTAAAAATAAAAATTATCATCAATTTGTTAGTATAAAGAGTAACATTTTGCAATCAGAAAATTATATAAATGACTAATAACAATTTTTTTCACTTCTATATAAAGAAAACATTTTCTGCATGGTTAAAATACAATATTTTTTTCAGATATTTAAAATAAAAATTTCAACATAGCAAAAAAAAATTACATTCATTTGAATAATCTTCAATTATTTTGTAATTGAAATTATTTCACAATATTCTCTATATTATTTAATTCAAACTTAAGAATTTTATATTGATTATGTATAATTTTTATTTTTGTACAACAAATATGAATTTAAGTGTAAAAGAATTGTTACTAAAATAACAATTGCAATGAAAAACAATTTTTAATCATGATGTTCTTAAAATAAAGAAAAGAAATATTAGTTAAAGACGGGTTTATGGATGGGTTCTTAATCACGAATTCTTGGAGGTCCGCGGGATTGATTCAAGATGCCAGTGCACAAAATAAACGAGAAAAATTTATTATCTTTATTCTCATTAACCTGAATTTAAATCTTGTATTTCTCATATAAATGTATGCAATGAATTATTATAACAGTTGTATCCAAGATTACCAAGTGACAATTACATTCTAGATAAATAGCATTAGTATTTAAATCAATAAGTTTTAAATAATAAAAGTCAAATTTTCCTGTACTTAATTATGTATTTTGTCATTATTTTATTTTTCACATTGAAAAATTCAATTTTGTGAAACCATCTATTGCTTTCATCTTAGTGTGCAAAAGGTTTCTGAGGAATTTTAAAAGAAAAAGTTAAGAATGTCTGGTATAAAGGGCAAATAATTTATTTAACAGAATTAATTGCATATTAGTATTTTCTTAATTTTAATAATGTTACTACTTTAAAAAAAAATAATAAAACATCTTTAATAAGTATTGATTAAAATCTAATTAAATATAGTTGAAATATTTTCATTTAAAATTCCATTTTTTAGTTTTAACAATTAGACAGAGAGAAAAATAACTTATCCTTAGAATATTAGTCCATTTTATAATATGCTGGAAAAAAAATTGTAATATGTCAAGTAGTTTCTATAAATCTTTTCGTATTTTTTCATACATTTTTAATATGAGTTTGGCACTGGGACGTTGAGATGGATCTCTATTCTTACAACTTTTATGAAAATTAAATAACTTATACTTTATAATATCTGCCTCAGAACTACCACCTAAAAACCAATTACAAACATCAGGGATTTTCCAAATATCTGTTTTTTCATCATATAATGGCATTTTTTTAGGATCATATGTTTCTCCACCATAGGGCCATAGTTGTTCTGGGGCTACAAATGAATTCCACAAAGCTCTATTTCCACAAAGTATACCCTTCTGTGACTCATTAACTTCAGGTGTTGCATCTAAATCATTCACAACTATTTTCAGATCATCTGTCAACAAAAACTGTGACAATGTTTTTTCTAATGAATTTGAATCACACATAACCCTGACACCAACTGGACTAGTATGCAAGAAATTAATAACAGAAACATAACTAATGCATAAATCTAAACGCAATTTCACATTATCATACAATCTCAGAGAATTTCTCAAATGATTATTTACATTTAATGCATTTCCAAAAGCATAATACTTTGTTAAAATATTGTATTTACAAAAACCAATTAACTGAACAGTATACTGTCCATTTAAAGATTTAATCATGAAAAGATTTTGCTTGAAATCTTCTTCATATTTTTTTTCAGAAAGAACTGAGAGTACAACTTCATAATCTTCCCATTTTGCCAAATAAACCTACAGAATAACAATAAAACATTTATGTGCATATATCTCATTTATATAATCAACATCAAATTAAATCTATAATTTTCCTATTTTCTACATGAAAAAACATCAATATCTCTCTTTTTTTTTTTAAAAATAAAAATATGTTATAAAAATAAATCAATTAAATATATGCATATATAAATATCACTAGCTTTACAGTCGATAATTATTATTTTAAATTTCTTAAAATATATTATATTGAAAGAAAGCAAAAATACATTTCAAAATTGCATACTACATAGATTATGTAAATATAAAAATGATAACATTTAAAAAAATAAAATCACCAAATCTATTTCTATAAAAACAAATTCATTCAGAGTATTGTCTAAGTTAATGCCAATATAGTCAAAGAGAACAAAAAACAGGCATCGTTTTTTTATATGTAATCTATGTAGTATGCAATTTTGAAATGTATTTTGTCCTTTCTACATAAAAAACTGTTGAGTCTTTTCTTTAGTTTGTAGGATAACTTAAAAACATTAAAAATTCTATTTAGTAAGAAAAAAGTTAAAAACAATTTACAAAAAATGAACACTTATTGATTTTGTTATCAACTTTAGTTACAGAATAAAATAATCATATGTAATTATGGTTTTATCTGTTATATTTTAATAAAATTTTAATGCATATAAATGAAATAAATATTTAGGCATTCATAAAAAAAAAAAAAAAAAAATTTTTTTTTTTGGCTATGTTAATAAAATGACAAATTGTGGAGATCTCTATTACCTACACTTGAAAAAATAATTTAAAAAAAAAATTGACCGAAATAATTAGAAAATAGAGACGAAATTTTACCCGTTTTAACAACACTTCTTGATATAGTTGACATTAATGTAAGCTTAGCACCACATTTTAACCAAGGCTTGCATAATTTCATTCCAGGTAATGCAAAAGTTCCATTAGGACACACAAAATTACAAATGGACAGGTTTCTAAAAAGGTCAGTATAGCATGTCTTTGAGATAGGACGCCTTCCATGGTATGACTGATTCTTAAAATGAACATAAACAGCAAAAAAACAAATAGTTAAACAGATGAATATCGTTCGGGCTCTCATCCAGGCAATTTATTGATTTTTAATTTACTCCAGACATTTTTAAATTCTCAGAAAGCCTGAAAATAAAATTAAAAAGAATTAATATACACAAATTTTATACAATCAAATAATAAAGATAAGTAAAAATTTACTTGATTAAGTAACTATAAATATAAATTAACTTGAGTTGAGTTCTATTAAAAATGATTACAAGAATTTTTAGTCTACTATATAAGAAGGACAAAAGAAATTCATAATAAAAGTAGAAATTCTGCAAGTATTCATAAGATTTTGTATGTGCAGCTTTTACTGTTCTTAATAATATACATCAAATTTAAAAACGAGTCTTTTGTAATATACAGGATGTACAAATTAAAGGATCGAAAAGCAATGGTTTACAAGGACAGAATCAAACATGATTACTTAGTAAAGTGCAATACCATTGATAGGGAAATGCCTAAGTTTTCCACCACGGTCATGAAAGAGCTATGTTTGTCAATAATTATTTTGGGATGCTTTCTGTATTGAAATCTGAATTTGCTACAGAATTACCACATCAATTTATAAAACATAACAGGTCAGCAAGTGATTTTGTGTTAACATGTAATGTAAAAAATGATTTTTTTTTTTTTTGTAGAACTGACAGACAGTACAAATTTATTTTGGTATGTTGGCGAACTTCGATGTTTCTAAAGATGACAACCTCAAATCAGATTTTTTAGTTACAGGAAAGATGGGAGGACATAAATGGCAAACATGCAGTACTACTTTCCAATTGAAATGACATGCCAAGGTATCACAAAAAGTCACATTATCAGAAATTTACATTTGCAATTTAAAATATTATTAAAGAAAAATTAAAATTAAAAAAATTCTGAAAGTTTTCATTGAAATAGAGTTCCTTCATAATATATGTGCTGAAATATTTTTTAAAAATATGATTTAATATAGAAAAATATAAATTTTTTAAATACAGAACAGTATTTTGAAATAATAATATAAGCACAGTTAGCACAAAAAAACCCAACAAAAATTACAAAAAGCTTAT
Organism: Caerostris extrusa; assembly: GCA_021605095.1. Classification (NCBI taxonomy): domain Eukaryota; kingdom Metazoa; phylum Arthropoda; class Arachnida; order Araneae; family Araneidae; genus Caerostris; species Caerostris extrusa. The sequence continues at coordinate 3,544 of BPLR01004384.1, read as the reverse complement.
ATATATACAATACTAAACTTTTCAAATAACCTTCTTTTGATACCATATTTATTTGTGCATATTATTGAATGTTATTAACTTATTTAAAAAAAATACATAAAACTTTTTGCAAAAGATAGCACTATTTTTAAACCCATGAAGTTTTTGAATTGTGCAAAATTGGAAAAGTTATAGACAAAATACTGAAAATACATAATAGTTGCCATTTTTGTGTTTCATGATCCTGACAAAATTTCCTAAAGATGACACTTCATCACACTTTCATGGATATGTTACAATGTTTTTTGAATAAGAAATTTCTTGGGTGTTTGATTGGAAAATGATATCTGTCCTGTCAGATCTGTGGATACAGCAGCATTTAACTTTTTGTTTGAGGTTTCAATAAAAAGATTGTATATCAATGTTATTAGTTAGATAATAGCATATTTCTACAACTGACAATTAAATAGCATCTCAAATGCTACTTAATATTTCATGAAGAACAATTACCATTAAGACAATTACAGAGTCACTAATGGTGCTCGCATTGAATTTTATTAATCAGCAAAAAATTGGAATTTCTCTTTTAATGCAAATGAAATTTAAAACTAATCATACAGTTTACTAAGTATATGCTTTTCCTATTAAATATCTTTAAGTCAGACACCATGTATATTAACTATCAATAAGACATTCAATTCTGAAAATGATAAACAATTTATTTATTAGTATAAAATGCTAAAAATTAAATTTTAGAGAAACAGTCATGTACTGATTAACATAAAAAAGGTAGGACATTTAAATGGATTTTGGTAATGGGTTTAAAAATTTATTTCAAAAACATTTTAGTGTGTGCAATTTCTATTTTAAATTTATTATCATAAAATTATTTTTCCAAAGAAAAGTTAAATTGAAGTTTTTTTTTTTTAATTGATACAATAGATACATAAAACATTAAAACAAACAGGAGCAGCAATATACTCAGTGAAATTAAGACTTTTCACTGTAAAGTTAATCACAACTAGATGACTATTATGAAGCATTGATATAATTTAAAAAAAAAATAACACATGGATTATAGAAAAGTATCATCACAATTGAGAAATCATGTCAACTAAGCAGAATATGTAAAGAAAGAAGGCTATAAACTGTTCACAGTTTTAAAGAACTATTTCCAACTTATATAGTTATGCTATGTTGCCACTATTAAAGCAATTTCTTCAATCTTGCCTTCTAAGAAAAGATCTGTTCTTAAATGCCAACTATTGATTGATTTTTTGATAGATTGTGGACACGATGTTACCCCCAGTGGATACCAAGTTATTGTGGAATCGCTGGTAACGAGTTTGCAGATACTCTTGTTAAGGCGGATCTAACCTTCCTCAACCAGATCTTCTTGTCTGCTATTGCAGCATTAAGACAATTATTACAGCTAAGATTTAAGGCCATCACTGTAAAACTATTTCCAAGTGGGAAGACTTGGGGTTTCTTATTGATAATCCCATTCCTTGTTACCTACCTAGACCAGTTGGTGTTAATAATTTCAGGATAAAAACTGAACATGACTATCTTCAGAAAACACCTTTACAGATTTGGACAGGTAGACTCTCCAACTTGCTCACTTTGCTTAACTAATTCTGACATGAGTTGGGGATCACTTGAACTACTGTCCTGGACTTATTGACATAGTGGTTGTAAATACTGCAAAAAAGACTATAATTGTTTTGTGTGTGATTCTTTGAACTGTGATTGAAACACCAGTCTCAGAGCTATTACGCCATGCTTAGGTCTGGCTTTAAGATAAAAAAATATATGTAGTTACGCCTAAGCAGCTTACTTATAATAACAATAGACAAAAAGGTACAATTCCCCCTTTTTTAACATTATTAAAACTATTGAAGAAAACAATGGTGATTATTATAATATTTATTACTCCAAAAAGTTTCTTGATTTACAAAGCTAAATACAGCTTATACAGCTGCTGACTTACAAACTTAATAATTATAACTTTTGAAAACATCCATTAGTTAAAAAAATAACTTAAAATTATATGAATTTTTGATTATTTAAAAATATTCAATTCTTTTTAAATAACGAAACAACAATGTTAATTTTTTTTTCTATCTATTCGTATGTTTTTTAAGGGCTAAATAATTTTATTAAAATCCCCAATAACACTATTGTTTTAATTTTCTAACATTCCAGAACAGATTATTATATCAGTAAGGTTTAGAGGCATTCAGAATGTTATGCTTTACCAAACATTGTATTTTTAATAATAAATAGACTTATCTAGTTCTTCTTTTAATTAAATTTTAGCATATTACTAAGATATATCTATATAAACTTTTAGTAATAATGAACACATTATTCAAAGTTTCTGGCATACAACTTTATTATTTTGTTTATTGGAATTTTAATATTTTACTGCAATAATTTCTACTGATAATAATATAATTGGAAATTTAAGAGAAACCACATAAATAATTTATTTCAATGATGAATCTTTAAATTTTTAAATCTTAATAAAGATATTTGACAAAGTGTGGATATGTAAAATAAAGATGTAAAATTACAACTAAAATGAAGAGTAATAATAGATTGAAATGAAAATACAGATTACAAAAAATTATGGCCCAAATGCTAAGTTTACATTATACTTTTGATTATGCAATGCAGATGAACTAAAATAATAAACTACTATGAAGATGACTTTCTACAAATTATTTTAGTAGGAAATAATTTACATTTTTCTTTAAAATACTAAAAATGTTTCAACAAATAACTAGAATGATTATGCTATAGGGATTTGTATTTATTGCTATATCATAGGTGTGTTTCATCCTCTGAAGACTATTATGGAAAATAATGGGGTACTTCTATAAAAAATTCTCTACAACAACACAAAGTTAAAAGAATATAAAAAAGATTTTTATATTCATGCAATTCTTCTTTTGTATTACATAATTCATTCAAACAATTTATATTATGTAAATAGAAACATATGATTTATTTAAATGGTTATTCTGAGTACTGCTAAATTTTTTGTTTAATAATGACACATTAGTCATTAATAGTTAATAGAATAAATTATGAATTTTAATAAAAATCTGACATGCTATATATATTTCTAACACAACAATTTTAATACAGCAGATAATACAGTATATTTTAATAATAAATAATTAATTAGAAAAACACCAATTAGAAATAAATAAAACCGGTACCACATAAATATCAACATTAAATATGTCAATACACTACATTACCTTTCCCATACATCAACATAAAAATTATAATCAATAATAAGCTAGATATATAATAAAATATTAAAATAATTATCTAATACAAACGGTACATTATTTACAGACGCAACTGTTAATAAATTTCAATGCAATGAAATAAAATATAATTAATAAAAACTAATTAATTGACATAATTTTAAATCTAATAAAATAAAATTTTTTAAAAATATAATGGTAATAATGATACAATATTTACCAAATTCAATGATGGTTTCAACTTGTTTACATTTTGGCGAGTTGTTGACATAAACGATATTCTA